>JBBBDQ010001066.1:3095000-3245000 GCA_037127315.1 Ascarosepion bandense
AACATTGATCGTCAAAACTTAAATCGAAAAAGCGAAACTAATTAATCGGTAACGATTGGTATTGCATTTAATTTTTGTTATTTTATTGTCACCCTTGTTTACTTGTTGTTTTTACTCATAATATCTAACATTTGTACCATTTGTGTCATAGTTGCTTTATAGCCTTGGTTCGGATAAATTTATGTAATGTGATTGAAAAGTAACTCCCTATTTTAAAATAATTATGAATTATTTATGCTAACTTTTGTCTCATACTTTTGTGTTTGATCTGTAATATATGAGAATTGAATCTGTATCTGTCTTTTCAGAGCGATTATTTGGTTTGAAACTTGGAAGCCCAACAAACATGGCTGAACGTCTTATCCTGTAATAATATCCCCAGCTATCGGCGCGTTATGAAGTTTTGAAATCCGTTGTTCGTGTAAGAGAAGTACACGTTTCAATTGGCGCAAAGACAATCAAGAATTGTTATACGAAACTTATGGCGACAGGTTCTGTAGCTGATATTCGAAGAAGTGTTCGCTCTTCAAAGTCCAGCGACTAGGAGACAGTACAAGCAGTTCAAATAATGTTTGCACGTAGCTCAAGTAAAACAATTCAACAACCAGCAAGACAATATGGGCTCTACATTCACACAATACGGACAGTGCCAAAGAAGGAGCTTAAATGACAGGCTTAGAAGCCGCACTACTCTCAATCAAACTCAGCTAAAGGCTGAGAAGAATATTCTGGCTTGACTGAAGATTGATTAGATCTGTTTAAAATTACATTCAAGAGTAATGTAGCGGTATTTTACATGTGTGGGTTTGTTAGCCGTCACCACTACCACCATTGGGCAAGCAAAGATCCTCTTGTTATATCTGAAAAGAAAAATGCAATCGGCCCAAATAACGTTGTGTTGTGGGATGATTTCGAACAGGATTGTAGACCCATACATAACTTGAATGCAGAAATTTACCTTAGTATGCGGCAAGATGATATCTGGGTAGATATCAGTGCTTGGAAGAATATTGAAGATATGATTTTTGTGCAATTTGCTATTGTCGTTCGGAAATGGCTGAATACCGACTTCAGCGAGAGATGTATGGGTCGTCGTATTCCATTTGAGTCGCCAGCCTAAACTCCTGATTTAACACCCAGTGACTTTTTTCTTTGATGTTTGTTAAATGCGTACGTCTATAATATCATACGCGATTTAAAATTATGGACGAATACAAGAAAGTATATCATTCATCCAACAAAAGTTCCTGGTGGTTCATGGTCGACTTAAGAAGATTGTAGTGAAATCTGATATCGGATTCTAAATAGATTGTCATGCCGAACGCTTTTCTTTCAAATTCTTTTGGATTTTTTTTAGTTTTTTCTTGTTTTTAAATATCGATAATAAATAAAATATATTTTAAAATGGGAAGTGACTTTTCGATATATCGTTTATATATATATATATATATATATATATATATATATATATATAGGGAGAAAGAAAGTGTGAGAGGGAAAAACAGAGAGAGGGGTTGTGATTTTTGGGGCAGTGGATATTGGCTCGGAACGAGAATTCGGAGAGCCGAGTTCGAATTCCACTTGAATTTGTTGGATTCACATACGCGCAAATACCCTTGGGAAAAGTATGAATCCGTCACTTTTGTCTATAGATATGAATTAAATAGTAGAACAGATTGAATTCTTTAGCCTTAGCAACCAATCTCACAAATTAATGACAACCTACTGAGGAACTCCAGTCACGACTCTCGTAACGAAATCGCCAAATTGTGTAACAAGGATGTCATGTAACTGACTGATACATATATATATATATATATATATATATATATATATATATAGTTTGTTTATATAGGCAGCAGAATTTCTTTTAGACATGTCAGATTAAATAAACTGCAAACATTTTACCTGCTTATTTTTAATAAAATCCGTTCAGACTCACAGATAATCTTAAGTGTATTATAATTGAACGATGTAAGAAATGATCTGATGATTTGTAACTTTGACAGATTAATAATTATTAATTTCCCCATATTCCCAAGTACTTTCAATCTCTTTTCGCGATAATCCTCAGGGATGTGAGTTGTCGTAACAAAAAATAACCACAAAACTGTGTTGCTAAAAATTACTGTAAATTTTCTTGTTGCATCAAATATAATGGTTCACTAATTGCTTAGCGTTCCTTATAATGTGAAAATGAGATAAAATGGAACTTTTTATGTTGTAATATCATGGCCATGAACATGTTAAAGCATAAAAAATGTTTTTACAAACGTTCTAGGACATTACTACTGTATTCGTTGTTGATTCTATTAATTGACTGCTTAAGGTTTTTAATGAATATTGGCACGGGGATCTGTAGTTTTTTGTTGTTTTCTTGGAGTAGGATTGTTGTGTTATCGATCATTATTTTGTTATATTGTGAATGTAGACAGGAATGTTGTTGAAGATGTCTAGAAATGGACTATTGGTCGGACATGTGTAATGTAAGATGTCTTGTTAATATAGTTGTTATAAATCCAAATTATATCTTTGTTTTTTGTCGGAGATACATTCTCCTGAGAAACATATGAATTAATATATAATGTTGGTTTTACGTAATACATCAGTTTCGTGGGAGTAGTTATTACGGATAATTAAATTATTAGTGTGGTATTTTTTATAATATATTTAAAATTTAAATTTTTTATAAAGATCAACTTGAGATATATTAGTACGAATCATATTTTTTTATGTTTTTTATTCTGTTTGTAGTCATCGTGAATCTGGTCGCAATAAAAGAGTTTCATATGTTTAGGGTCTTTCGTGAAAGTACCATATTCTGTTTCATGTGCGTTGAGGTTGTTTAAATATCATCTTCTTTATCTATAATGTTGTTTGGGAAATCATTATTAATGAGTCTGCTTAATATTTTTTAGTTCAAAGTAAATTTTATTTTTGTAGAGGATTTGATTATTTTTCAGTTAGTTAAATTGAATATAATAGCTCATTTGTAGCTGTTAGGGCATTTACTCTTACAGCTAAGATCGCAAGAGATTTTTCACGTTAATTTTTTAAAGGGGAGATAGTAAATATGTCATTGTTTATTTCTATTAAAATGTCAAGAAAAAGGATTTTGATGTCTTTGTTAAGTTCGTATGGGAACTTGAGGACAGAATGTTATTTATTATACGATTTGAATTAATATAATAATATCATCTACATATAGCACGTAGATGATTTTTTAGTGGTGATAAATATATTATTTCTAAGTTGGCCATGTAAAATTTGCTGAAGGTTGGACCCAGAATTGAGCCCATTAAAAACCGTCCCTTTGCACGTATATATTATTTTTGTGATCATAGAATGAGACTTGGCTGGTGCAGGTTAAATGTAGTTTTTTTTTAAATATTTTAAGATGATTTCGGAAGGAGATTGAAAGTACTTGGGAATATCGAGAAATGAATAATAAAATAATCTTTGAAAGTTACAGCTCCTGTCTCGAATCTATAAATTATAATACGTAAAAATTATCCGTGAGTATGAACGGATTTAATTAAAAATAGGCAGGCACAATATTTGCAATTTATGTAATCTGACACACACACACACACACACACACACACACACACACACACACACACACACACACACACACACACACACACACACACACATTTGATTATTAATTTGTTTCCAGAATTTAGTCTTTCTGAAGATTTATAGTACACAATATATATATTTTGAAAATAAATTAATAATCAACTCTTTGTGTGCGAGAGAGATTAATTTAGTCTTTTTAAAGGTTTTCAGTACACAATATATATATATATATATATATATATATATATATATTGCGATGGACGCTGTGTCGATTTATGACGTTTACTTTAATTTCTCTGTATACTGTTCGTTCTCTTTCCATTTCTCTTTCTTTTCTTTTTCTTTCTCTTCTTTTCATTTATCAATTGTCTATATTTATCTTTTTCTTTCTCTCTTTGGCTTTTTTTGAATGAGCGAGGAGTTATTTTTTTCTTGTAGATTACATTTTCAAATGTCTTTTCGCAATATGGACACGTGAGAGTGTGTGTAATGATTTTCTGGAATATTTTGAAGATTGATAACTGTTGTATCATTTAGGTCTGACGAATCGCAAGATCAGAGGCGAAATACGTATTAGCCATGAAATTGTAGAAATCTAATTATTTTTTTTCTAAATTATATTACTCTGTTAAATTAAATAAATACATTTAACATTGAGTTTTTTGAGTTCATCTCTTTCGGATTTTACCTGACTTATATACTAAGTATTCTACGTTATATATATATATATATATATATATATATATATATATATATATATATATAGTGTACTGAAATTATTCAGAAGACTAAATTCTAAAAATAAATTAATAATCAACCATATGCTATTTCTGTTTTGATATCTTAGCCGAGCCAAAACCTTTCTATTATTTCGTAGTGTGAGACTGGTCATTGTTTAGAAGAGTAACCGTTTTAAGTTTGGATGGTGCAAGAGATGGAATTTGGAAATCGCTGTGTAGAGTTCCAATTCCAGTTTCGCTTGTAATATCCATTTACGCGCAAATATCTTTGGGAATGATGTGAAACCACCTCTTTCACCCAGCTATGCGCCAATCAGTAGGAACTGTATCTTCTAAATCATTAATATCTCACTAAAACTTTAAAATATAAAATTATTTTCTGAATTTAAATAAACAAAAACTTTGGATAAGTTTTTTTTTAATCGTTTCACTCCGAGCAAGGCGGTAATGCTACTGATGTGCAGGGGGCTACATAAGTGTAAAAAGATTAATTAGAAGAGAGTGATGAGGAAGAAGAACTAGTTAGCAAGGAGCAATAGAAAGATGAGAATGCAGGTGTGATGACAGTTTCAAAGCTGGAGAGAAAGGAAAGGATATACGGGGTGGGGAAAGAACGAGAGTCAAGTGGTTAATAGATGAGTATTGACATTGCATTTAAATTCCTGGAGGTTGTAGCCGTCAAGAAAGCAAGAATATGGGAGCGAGTTCCACAGGCGGGAAGTTTACTCTGTACTTGTTGATAGGTTCTAAATAGTTAATCAATCATTCATAAATTGACATAACTGAATTAAAAGTACCGACAATAAGTATATTATATTGAACACTGTTTAAGAAAAATAACTGATTTTTTCATCGCCACTCTGCAAATATATTGATTCACTTAAATAATATTTTTGCTGGTGTGCTAAATATATGACTGATAGAAACTTTTTATTGCATCAGATCCCTGATAATTTAATGTAGTTTCAAAATTATTCAGTCATTTTCTTTTGTTCTAGTTTTTCTCTGCGAATTGTGGTCGATCATCTCTATTCTTCTATATTTGCTCGTCTTTGTACCTTATATTCTCAAGAAAGCAGGTTCATTTTTTTTTCATTTTTGGCTAGTCTAGGCTAATCTGCTTTTGATGCACATGAAAAAAACATTCCGCTGTCATACTTGCCAGTAATCACGCCCATCTAATAAACCGTGTGACGCAATAGGAATTCTAAACAAATTGTTGTGAAGGCATTTAAAAAACAGATGCTACGACGACTGATTCTGCAGAACAAGGCTCGTGTACACTAGAAACGTGTAACGTGTAAAACAATGTTCCTATTTTTAAGACAAGGGAACTAAAATTACTACAGTGGAAATACGTTTATAAGCGATTTTTTGTACCTTCAATTCTATTTATCTTTTGTCACTGATAATGTATAAATAAATTCAGCTTGTTCTCACAATCCGAATTTCATTGTCGAGAAGTAGCAGAGACGTTAGCTAGCATTCTTGGGAAAGGTATGAATCTACCTAATCTCACATATTGTAAGACCTATTTTTTTATAAGTCGTGTTAGACTAAAATACGAATGGTTAGTACTTCTACACTTATAGCTCTAGTCATGGTTTATATTTTAATTGCCTCTTCCTGACTATGGAAAAAATTCAGTTTTACTCATATATTCCTGAAAATGTCTCACTAGCCCAAATGCTCTGTTCCATCTAGTCACAGTAATTCGTCTTTTGATCTATATCTCAATTTCCTTTGTCTCCTGTCCATGTGTGAGGAAGTTGCCCAGCATTCACGCATGTATAGGATGATTGATATCAAGTGACAGTTCAGCAATATTTTCTTACATTCAAACGAGATACGAAAGTCGGCAAAATATTACATAACCTAACCAAAGTATAAATGTAAGTAGATACACTAGTTGATTTTGGTACATATGCACGTGTTTCAGTCTACCAACTAGTTTCTCCTGAATTTACTAATTGTCCAGCCTATGAATTTACCAGTCGACCCTCATATTCCTGTTTTATTAGTTTGTTTAATTGCAATTACAATGTGCCTTTGAAATCCATTGTCACTTTTTCCATTGTTTCTTTAAGATCTTTTCAAATAGTTACATTTCAATAATCTATTGATTTTGATACTGTAAATTCTTGGCAGCCCTACATTATATCTCGTTACAATCAATGGTTAGAGGTTTCTTCACACTTTTCCATTCTACCTTTTATAGGCTTTTCTGCAATTTACTGTCCGCTATACCATCAGAAAGAGGTAAATAAAATGGCTGATACATATAGAATGAGTATTTGCGAAAGTGGGAAACAACTTCATTTTTCCCTACTCATGGGTAAATTAGTAAGACTTGTATCACTACAATATTATCTCAAACAATAACCCTTATCAAATTAAAACACGTTATGGGTCTAAATAACCTGCAAAAGATTTATAAGCTGTAGAAAATGAATCAATAATTGCAAGAGATTATTTGTCTAAAGAAATTCGATTTCGATTTGAGTTTTGTTTAACGGCATATCAAACTATTTGGATTATTTAATGCCGAAAAGGTAGAGTTTAAAGATTTTTTTTAATGTTCGGTTATAGTAATAAAGTTGATTTAGTCAGGTTTTGACGAAAAATAAATATTTTTGTTTTAGAAAACTGAAGATGTCTTTTAGTTTCGTATTCAAAAATGTATTGCTGGTAATATTTTTTCCTTCTAAAATGTGTAATGGTAATAACTTTTCAAAAAAAAAAGTAATGTTGGTAATATTTTTCATTCGAAAGTGTATATATATCAAAGTATTTTTATATATATTATATTTCCATAAAATTATTTTTATACTTTTATAGTGTTTGACCCCAGTTTGGGGTTAGCTATTTACCCATAGCTGTGACCCTAACATGTGCTACCACTCTTGGTCAGAGTGGATCTGGGAAGTACAGCAATTAAGAGGTGGTTCCATGCTCCTCACAACCTACCAATCATAGGCCTTGTTGCTGGATGCAGTTTACCGTCATACCCAGTACCCTCGAAAGAAATAAAAAAGAGCATTTCTATGATAATGATAATAGTAAAATTCGTCATGTCTCTTTTTGTCTATAATTCTGAGATGAGTTAATGTAATTAATTACACTATTTTCATTATTCGGGCCACTTTTTCTCATCTTTGTTTCCATATTGATGACATTTCGGCCATTGTACGCTCCAAGCCTCTTCAGCTGATTGGAATTTCGAACGGAACACTTAATTTTTCCACTCCAAACAAGGCGCTAATCATGTTTTATTTAAATAATATTAACATATTATCTTCATTTATTTTTACTATAATCCGTTTAAGTTTTCTATTTATCTCCGCGATATTAAGTTAAAATTAATCAAGGAATATGCTGTAGTTCTTTTTAACCAAAGTACTTTGATCTTTTACGGCATCAACTGCGAAGGCAAACTTAATGTAAATTTAATCATGTTAATGGCGGTTTTTTACAAACACACATTTTTGTAAATGTGCACTTTTAAAATTATTTTAAAATTAATATTTGTCTCAGTGGTTCAAGTCAAAACTAGTTTCCGTAATATATTATGATTGAGTTTTAATGGAAGGAGAAATGAATTTTGATAAATATGATTTGTAATTGTTCCTATCGTTTCTTTCATTGGGACATTAGTAAAATAAATAAGATTTGAACATTGATTGAGGTTATAGTTTCGTCATTTGTTATTTGTGTGTTAAAGATGCATACTTTGGGGAATGCATTTTACAGCCAATAAGAAAGACCCAGATTCATGTTGAAATAAATTTTCAAAGCAAAAATTATCATAACGAATTAAACAGACATTTGTGCATATTTAGATTAGATTCCACGGGGACCCTTCTAGCCAATAACAGCAATCTTCAGAGGAATACGTTTCACTTCTTTGATTATTCCGACTCTCGTTGAATAAGGGCACAGGCGTGTCCAAAAATTCAGAATTTAAATATTTATCTTCATTTTCCTGCTTCAGTCAAAAATCAAACGTCTAATTTATTAAACAACTAGCAGGATAGCCCGGCGTTGCTCGGGTGTAATGAAAGCTTTAAAGCTAATCCATGATCCTGGAGCTCAGACTTTTGGACATTGACAAGAAAGACTAAAAATCAATACTTGTTTTCAGTTAAAGCGAAACAGTAGACTGAAAGAAAAATGAATGGATGTAAGTCAAATTTTGATTTCCTGGTATCGATATCAAATAATGTTTTCGTCGTAAACTGAATTTAGAAGGCTAAATAAGAACTCTGACTAAATGGTATCATGGTTGAGACTAAGAACTACAATTATACCTACTTAGAGCCAAACCCGAAGCAAAAACTAAAATAAAAGGGCAGATAAAAAATACAGACATACAGGCAGATAAACAGACACACACAAAACATCTCGCCTTATATATATATATATATATATATATATATATATAATCGACTTTCTGCACTATTGTAAAAATTCAACCTTGAAACTTCTGAATATCGTTTCTTATGTCTTTGTCTATGAGTGTATTAAATTTGATTAAAATTGAACCACTCCTTCTATAAGCCGATTTTTTCGATTATCGACTTTTGATGTTTATCCGCGGTACCTCGACACAAAACCTAGCAAAGAACACACATAGACGATTATAGTACAACTGTGTAAATTTTCAAGAAAATCGGTTCAGCCGTTTTGGAGTCCATATGTAACAGACACACACACACATACACACACAAGCACACACACACATACACACACAGACACACACACACACATACACACACAGACAAAGTTCCATTTATAAATAAGTTTAGATATTATCAATTATTTGTCTATATTGTTATTTTGGTGTCTATTCATTTCTCATATATTTTTAACCGGCTTATTACATGCGAATATTCTCGAGAAAATATTGTTTGAGTGAAAAAAAAAAAAAGCTTCGTACAAATGCGATTTTGACAAAAAGTAGATAACTCAACTATGGATGGATTACCAAGCCGAGAAAGCTGGATGAGACTTCAAAAAAATTCTCATAAAAACATCTCTTACGCAACAGCGTTCATAAGAAAATGGTTTAAAACGGTCATTTGCCTGTTCCCTACTATGAAGACTTTTTTATTCATAGCACCTCGCCCAGTAATGGTTCACTGTGTGCATCATTTAAAACTACAATCGCAGGCTATTTTGAACTTTGATGGCTTTTATGTCCTTCTTCTAGAATGGTATCGTTCGAAGATTATAGAGCGCGATCTTTATTTTAAAAAGTAGAGATGAGTTGATAATCTTCCGAGGTCAAGTAGAATCATTACATTGAATCAATAGCTAAATCCACAGCTAGGAAGGTTGTTTTACTGTGTTGGGCCAGGAAGTTTTTTCCGACTGAATCCATCTTGCACATGTACAAATTAACCATCCGATCGTGCATAGAATACTGTTGTCATATTTGGTCAGGCGTCCTTGAGATATGTTTCAGTGATTTCCATATGATCCAAAAGAGGATCTGTAATCGGATTGGTCCCGGCCTGGCAGATCGACTCCAACCACTTTCTCATCGGCGAAATGTGGCTTCCCTCTGTCTCTTCTATAAATATTTTCATGGCTTCTGCTTTGACGAATTTAGGTCATTGGTGCCCCCTCCACAAGTATTTACTCAGGCAACCAGACTGGCAACAAGGTCCTACTCTTATACAGTTAGAGCAACCAAATGCCGACCAAGATTCTACTTCATAAACTTCTTTTCTCGCTTTTCCCACATCTAGACCCTCTTCCGTTTACTTGCTCTCCTGACGGTTACAACCTCCTGGAAATTAAATGCAAAGTCAATTCCCATCTCATATCCAGTTAACTCCAGCCCTTTCTTTATCATTGTTCTTTTCTTTTCTCTCTATCTTTGCAAATGCCTTTACTCCTGTGTTCACTGGCTTCTCTTACACTTTCTCTTTCATCCCTGGGAGCTAGTTCGTTCTTTCTTCACTCTTCTCCTGTGTAAAACTTTAAATTTCTTATGTAGCCCCTGTGCCTCAGTAGCCGTACCGCCTTGTTTTGGATGAAATTATTAAAAATTATATATTTTATTTTACTTTAAAAATATATTGCCAGTAATATTCATTTTTTGTCAAAGATGATGTACAAACAGAACTCAATACATAGATGAGTGGTAGATTTATAAGTGTACAAAAAGATTTTGACGAGAAAAACTTCCTGGTCAATCAGAGTGACCAAAACATTCTGGCAGTAGATCATATATGAATTTGATGTAATCATTCCATTCGAGTTTGTTTGAGAGAGGCGCATTATGTTCCTCCTTATGAGACCAGGGTCATCTCTTGTGATGGTAGGCAGAATAGTTTCCATATGGCGGTTGAAATAGAGCGAGTTCGTTTTGGATATATTAAAATTTAAGAGCAATTTTCTACCCCATTCAATCACAGATTGGAGATCATTCTGTAGGGCAGCAACCAGGATTAATTTGTCAACCTTGACAGATTTCCTACTAAGACTATAGCAAATGGTGGTGTTAACTACATAGATGCCTATTTGAGAACTCATTATATAAGGAAGATTGTTAATTAAGGTCAGAATATGTTGGACTTAAGATAGAGCCTTGAGAGACGCCCACTGCGGGAATTGCATCACCTCCACTTTTGGGAGTCAAGCCTAGAAATTATGTTAGATACCAGAGAGAGGGTTATATATATTACTCAGTTGAACCTAAGTTGTGGTTGGAATTGAGTGTGGATACTACAGACGAAACAAGTACAAAGTTGAACGAGAAATTGCGAGCAACTCATTCTATCAGAAAACAAGAGCTTCGCAAAATTTAGAACACACTTAAATTCATTCAGAGCAGAGACAAAGAGCTGGTTGTTTCAATCAGAGGTTCCATTCCAGTAAAGCCGGAAGAAGTCATTCCTGTGAGTGTTGACAGCCGAGTAATCAGAATAGAAGCGAGGAGATGAACGAGGATTAAATCAGAATTTCCTTGCTGGAATGAAAGTATCAATGCCAGTTTTCAAAGAGGACGAGACTTCAGAGGCCTATTCTTGAGAAAAGGAGACTGAAACTTTGTTTGAAATGTCTGCTCGTTGATAGCAGTAATATATTCAGTTGGTGGGCAATTCCTGAAGGGAGGGGGATTTCTATTTGCCCATAGCTTGGAACCTACCAGATAATAGCGCCCTGGGTAAAGTTGTTTTGGGGAAAAACAGCAATGAAGAGGTGGTTTCACACACCTCAAAATCTACCAATCAAAGACCTTAGTGCCGGAGGTCGTCTATCGTCATAGTAAGGACACAAAATAATACTGATTATGATGCACACATCATATGTATATAATGGAACTTCCTCGGTAGAACACACTTAACCATATTCCATCCAATTGCCAAAGGAATTATTGTTTAAGTGACATTTATTCATCATTACATCACACACATTTATTTTATATTTTCTTTGAGCGAACTTGAGTACGTGTTTATATTTTCATATATTATCTGCCACATTTTTCTTGTTTGACATTTTTCAAGTTTTCTTGATTTTAGTGACATTGTTTTTTCTTGCCATAAATTTAATTAACTTTATCAGAAATTGTAAAAGATATTAAGCCAATTTTTCACATAGGAATTCAGAGCAGCATATATATATATATATATATATATATACATGTGTGTGTGTGTGTGTGTGTGTGTGTGTGTGTGTGTGTGCTACAACCTCCAGGAGTTTAAATGTAAGGTCAATAGACACCTCCTAGCATACTAACTCGCACCCATTCTCTCAAACACTCTTCCTATGTACCTTCCTACTCGTCTATTACCATCCTTCTGATATTTCCTATATCCAATCGCTCTATGTAACCTCCTGCGCTATAGTGGCAGTGAAATGCCTTGCTTGGGGTGATACGATTAAAAAGAATCTGTCACGTTAATCATGGATCAAAAGCGTGTATTATGTATGGCAATTAATTGGCTGACCGATGTAAAATTTCAGAAATTTTGTATCAGTTAATTGTAGTTGCTGAGAAACAATAACTGACACTATGCTTTCAATAATGGAGTAGATTTTACTTGACGGAGATGAAATCCATGCAGTATAATATGACAATTCACCTAAATTCTTGATTATGACAAGGTTCTATACCAACGATGCGTCAGTTACCTGAAGATTACGTTGTGCATGAAACTCCGAGTCGTGCTGCTGGAGAGTAATCTCTCTATAGATATATATGACATATTACCTCTCCTAATCCCTGTTCTGCCAACGATTTCAACATGTACGTTGTTCAATGATTTCCTGCCACTTTTGAATTCAGTATGCCATGTGATTGTAAAGTTTTCTAAGCCTACATGTCTTTTTTTATTAGAAGTTTAAGTTTTCTTTTCCTGATTGTAAGTAAAAATGTCTTTTTTATTTCCAAATTTCCGAACAATATTTTCAGTTTTCTTTCTAAAACCACATTTCTTTTGCCTCAAGTTGTTTTTCATCTGTGAGAAAATTGTCCAATTCTCACAACTAGAGAGAGAGAGAGAGAGAGGGAGGGAGAGGCAGAGAGAGAGAGAGAGAGACAAAGATTAAGATTGAGAGATATTAGATAAAAGTTCAGTATTCTTTTAGGATAGAATACTTCAGTGGATATCGACTCGGAACGAGAAATCGGAGAGCCGAGTGTAATTCCAGTTGAATTCGTTGCATTCACTTACTTAAAAAAAAAAAACCTTTGGTACACGTTTTAATCTGTCTTTTCACTCCAGCTATGGGTTAAATAACAGGAAAAATTGGATTCTATAGCCTTGACAACCAGTCTATCCCAGAAAATACGGGCAACCCAATGCGGGAAAATAAGTCAGCCATATATCATTCGGGATATGATCGCCTAAGTACCTATCACATATGGTACTTAATTGACTGATTCTTTTAATGTTTCTAACGATATTTTCCCATTTCTTTATATAATGTTTAGCTATTAGAAGGCATATTTCTCTTTTTAATGACTTTGGGTATCGGTGTCACATTTTATGCTTCTGCTAATTATTTTGCAACTTTTCGTAATTTGTGTTTATTTCATATTTTAACAACCAGAGAGAAACCAATATACATCTGTTTCATAGCGAATTTCTCTTTTTTCTTTTTTAATCATATCACCCCAAGCAAGGCTATAACGCCACTGATGCGCAGGGGGCTACGTAAGGCTAAAAAGAATGGAAAAGAGAAAGCCGGAAACCACATCCTAAACAGGGAACAAGGGATAAGCCTCTTCACCTGTTCAATAGACGTGGGTGGATTGAGTAATAAAATACATTCATAGTGCTCGATCAATGTAGCCTTGTGTCAGACTCAATCTGAAATTTATAGAATTTTTACATTTATTAAATATATCTATTTTATTGTTCGATAAAAGCCACTGCTTATATCAGGTTTACATATTTCTATGCATATTCAAGTTTAAAATAGTTTGACACAAGGACTCAAGAGTGGGGTACCTACCGAGGATCGAACTCGCTAGAAATATAGAATTAACTGCAGAAAGCCGGAAACCACATACTAAACAGGAAGCAAGGGATGAGACTCTTCACCTGTTCAATAGATGTGGGTGGAGTGTGAACCGGGCGATAGTTTAGTCTATCTACTCCAATTGAAAAAAAATAAAGAAAAGAGTGAAAAGATTGGAAAAGAGAAAACCAGAAACCGCATCCTAAAGAGGAAACAAGGGATGAGCCTCTTCACCTGTTCAATAGATATGGGTGGACTGTGAACCGGACGATAGTTTAGTCTATCTACTCCAATTGAAAAAAAAATAAAGAAAAGAGTGAAAAGATTGGAAAAGAGAAAACCGGAAACCACATCCTAAACAGGAAACAAGGGATGAGCTTCTTCACCTGTTCAATAGATGTGGGTGGAGTGTGAACCGGGTGATTGTTTAGTCTATCTACTCCAATTATAGTCTATCTACTGTGTATATTGATTTCATTTATATTGTAATTTCGTTCACTATTATGTCTTTATAGAAGTTTCTTAATATTCAATCCATTTCTATTTGTTTACATTCTCACCAACAGATTTTTCAATTATATTTTTCTGTCCATTCCCCAATTTTATTTTTTTTTCAAATCTCTTTTTACGATTTTATTCTAACGTGTTATTTTCTTTGTATTCAGTTACAAATGTTTTCCATTTCCTTTTTCATATTTTTATCTTATCTCTGTGTGAAATATTGTAATTTCTAAAGCGGTGTTACCATCAATCACTACCTTTAAAATATCAAGTTTGCTTTTCTTTTGAAGATCAAAATTCCTTACACTCCGCGGAAATCAGTGTATACGAAGGTAGCATAATTGAATATATTATTAAATCCCACAAGTATATACATGGCGTATCAAAAAATATTTTTACTATCATTGGGGGCGGGTTCCTCACACCGAAACAAGAAGAAAAATCCATATAAACATATGTCCGGAATTTGTTCGCTTTTTAGTTAAGTTTAATGTTTAAAATGTTAAAATGCACAATCCAAGATACTGTAGTTGTAGGTACGGTCAGCCATGTCTGGTACAAGGCCAATTCACAAACATAGCCGACAATTCCCGTAATTTAAGGTTTTATCAGAATTATCAGTTGGTGGTTTTGTGGAAGAATTAATTTATACTTTTGCTTAAATAGTAATTTATGAGTAGAACATAATAACAGGAATTAGTAGAACATAAATTTTAATGAGAAATATTAGTAAGAAGTTGAGGGTATCCAGAGTTTGTGGTAGTATCTTGTGTGTGCGTATATATATTTTTGAGCCTTATCGTTGGGTAGGAATGTCTTTGAAGTTATCGCTCAACACAGTGAAAAGGAAAAAGATGAGAGAGAAAGATAGGGATGATAATGATTGATTGATATTTGTCCAGGGTCATGTTAATAAGCTTGTCCTTCTTGTGGTGACATGCGAATTTGCCCGTCTTTTAATTGTGGGGATTGAAAAGGTCATTTGGGAATTCACTTGCAGATGTGATATCGGCCTTTCCATTGGACGACGAACATACTTCGTGCCGGTACACGAAAGGTTCGTACAAGAATTTGTTTCTGAGAATGGAAGATTATTTGAATTTTGTTTTTAGGTTTTCCTAGTTTTCTATTAATCGAAAAGTATTCCGCCTCAAGGGGTGAAATTTCATAAGTTTTGTTTTGGATTCGCTTTTGCGTGTCTTTTAAACAAAGTTTATAATTTTGAGTTTTTAATTTTTAACAAAATCAATGAGTCAGTGATTAGCATTTGAATTTTAAATCTAGATCTTGTTTTGTTCTCTACAATGCAATCCAAAATACTTTTACAACATTTGGGCGCGTGTTTCTGATTCTACCATAAACATTTATTTTTATAATCGTTTCACCCCTAGCAAGGCATTTCACTGCCACTATTGAGCAGGGGGTTACATAGAGAGGAAAGTGATGAGAAATGATGGTTAGCTACAGGAAATGTCAGAAGGAGGGTGATAGACGGGTAAGGATACCGAGAATGAGGGTTGGGTAGATGGTGAGAGTGTTGGGAGAATAGATGCAAGTTAGTGTGATAGTTACATTTAAACTCCTGAAGATTGTAGCTGTCGGAAAAGAAGACAATTGGAAGGGAATTCCACAGGCGGGAAGCGCGAGAAAAGAAGCTGTTGGAGTAGAAATTAAGGTTACAACTTATCTGTTTTACTGTAAGAGGGTGGGACCTATCTGCTAATCTAGTATCTTGTGTAAATTCGTACCTACGCGGCACCAATGATCTAAGTTCATCGGAGCAGAAGCCGTGAAAGTATTTATAGAAGAGGCACAGGGAAGCCACGTCAAGCCGGTGAGAGAGTGGTTGCAGCCGGTCTGCCAATTTAGTATCGATCATGTTACAGATTCTCCGTTGTATTTTGTCAAGAAGCCCGAGGAGAGTAGCAGGGACACCCGACCAGATGTGGCAGCAGTATTCAATGCACGGTCGGATGGTAGATTTATATATGTGCAGGATAGATTCAGGCGGAAAAAACTTCCGGGCCCTGCACAGAGAACCGACTTTCATAGCGCGGATTTGGCAATGAATTCGATATAGTCATTCCATTTGAGGTTCGCCGAGAGTGTCAGACCCAGGAGACGTAGTGTTTTACTCTCTGGGATGCAAGCCTGTTCCATGCTAATGGGAGGTAGATGCGATTGTCTATGGTGGTTAGTTTATAGCAGCTTCATTTTAGAAGCATTGAATTTACGAGCCATTTCCTACCCCAGTCCACCACGGATTTGAGGTTCTTTTCAAGCTCGGCAACGAGGTTCGCTTTGTCGTCCACATCGGGGTTTTGATCGAGGCGAGAGTAAATTGTGGTGTCATCGGCGTACGTCCCTACTTGGGATCTCATGGCATCGGGGAGATAATTAATGTAGATTAGAAAGAGCTTGTGACCTAAGATAGGGCCTTGAGGGACGCCCGCGTTCGTATTTTGGGAGGCAGGTCCATTTAATACTACCTTCAATGTGCGGTTAGTGAGGAATGACTGGATGAGGTTAAGCAAATGTCCAGTTATACCGTAGCTCCGCAGTTTGCATAAAAGGCCAGCATGCCAGACTCTGTCGAACGCTGTGGAGATATCCAAGGCAACGGTTCAGGCTTTGCCGTTCTTGTTAAGAGCCTGGTATATGTACTCGGTAATGGTCGTTAGCATATCCTTAACTTTCGCTAAAACTAAGAACTTAATAACGAAGAGGTAGCGCAAAGTCCGGGGCGTAAGTTGGCCTGCATATTAGCCAAGTCGTCGTATTTTATATCTGTCCACTCGAGCCACATGTCATAACATCGAAGAACAGTAAGCACTTGCGATTAACCAATGCTGGCTCTTTCTGATTATGCTCCTGTTGCACATGTTCAATCCGCTGTATGTCAGTCAGTTAAGTGCCATATCTGATACACACTTGGGGCGATCATATCTCGAAAAAACATGACTGACTGGGCAGAAGAGTATCCCGCAGTAGGTTGACATTGCATTCTGCGTTCAGACTGGCTGCCAGCCAAAGCTATACAACCCAATCTCTCCTAATATTTAACCTGTAACTGAAAGGTAGAGACGGATTAATACCCTTCCCAAGTGTATTTGCGAGGAAGTGAATGCAAGGAAATAAACTGGAATTCGAACTAGGCTTACCGATTTTTCATTGCGAGTCGATATCCACTGCACCATAACTGAGAATACAAGTCCACAATCACAGTTTGGCCCGTTGATAGCAACTCATAGTATACCACTAGTCAACTAGTCCCTCAAATATAACGTTTTACGGATATAAATAGCTAGAATTATCATTTGTTAACGAAGGGGCCCTCACCGTGAAAGTAATTTTTATCGATAAAATGACGGCAACGTATACATTGATATGCCTACTATTGAGTATCTTAGATTAAGATATAAGAAAATAATAATAATACAATCTCTTTAGCGTGACAGGAGGGATATGTACACACACACACATACACACACACACACACATATATATATATATATGCACAAATACATACACAACGATCTTTATTACATGAGACAGGATATATATATATATATATATATATATATATATATATATATATATAATTCACTACTCGACGACATGCTTATAAATAAGATAAAATAATAAGACACTGTTAAAGCTTCACTTTTTTATTATTATTTTTATCACTTTTCGTTTCACATAAATGAGACTCATTAACTGACTAATTTTTCTTCTGAATATTGAAAAACAGTTCCTCCCTTATATTTATTCAACAGAAATATCGATAAAATACGAATTATGAACATTATTTTGCCGGAAACTAATTGGAATGTTTCTTTGTGGCTTCATTGAATTTTAGAATTAGGAACAATTAGTTCCTAAATGAGCAAAGTCACCTCTGATACTTATGTAAACTTATCGAATACCACAAAGGCTCCAGATTTGAAATGAGTCCTCATTTTAATACTAGTATATGTTCTTTAATTCCGCCATATTGTCGATTTTTCCTGTCTCCGATGAAGCAATTCTTATGAAATAAAAAATGACAATAAATATTAACGTGCGCTTGGAGACTAAATGGCAGTTCCAAACGAGACTGAAGTGTGTGCGTCTGTGTGTTTTTATTATTACTACTTTATTTAAGAAAAACGGATGTCAAATAAATGTGAACATGTGATTTTGAGTGTAATCTGTTCGTTTCTATTATTTTTCGGTTCCTCCTGTCGTCTGCCAACTTTTGTTTGTGAACATAACTGGAATAATTCGGTTTTGTATGATTAAATATTTTGCTTCGAATATTTAAAGGGGTTTCATTGTAACTTCAAAATGTTATACACATTCCTTTTAACAATGAACATATGCAGGCTCATGCAAGTAGTTGTGGTGCTAGTTTTGACATAAATATTTATTAAAAGAATAAAAGCAGATACTTTTTATAATCGTATCACCCCAAGCAAGGCAGTTTACTGGTACTGGTGGGCACGAGGTTACGTAGGTGGAACGTTATGAGAAAAAATGCCAGGTTATAGGGGGGTGTCAGGAAGTGGGTAAGAGAAGCATGAGAATACTGATGAGAGTGGAGTGGACGGAGAATGGAGCATTAGAAAGAGGATGCAAGTCGGTGAGATAGGAGATGACTATTGAGTTTACATTTAAAATTCTGGAGACTGTAGCTGTCGGGGGTGAAAGTAAACAGAAAGGGGATTTCACAGGAGGAAGGTTTAAGAAAAGAAGCTGTTTAGATTATAATTTGCGTTTACATTTTAATGGTTTCACAGTAAAAGGGTGAAACCTAGTAGCTAATCTAGTGGCGCGTGTAAATTCATACATAGTCGGTACCAGAGAGCTAAGTTCATCGGAGCAAAAACCGTGATAGTATTTGAGGAAGAGACACAGGGAAGCCATAAAACGCCGGTGAGAAAGTGACCGTATCTGAGATGCCAAGTCGGAATCGATCACATTAGAGATTCTCAGCTGGATTTCCTCAAGGACCCCAGGTGGATAGCAGGGGCACCCGATCAGATATGACAGCAGTATTCAATGCACGGGCGGATGGTAGATTTATATATGTGCACGATGGTTTCATAGGGGAAAAGATTCCTGCCCCTACACAGAGATCCGACCTTCTTAGCAACGGATTTAGCTATGGATTCGATATAATCATTCCACTTGAGGTCTGTTGTGAGAGTTAAGCCGAGGAGTTGCAATACATTTACTCGAAGCGCAGTAATAAATCCCCTAAAATGCAACGAGTTACTGTGCAGGAAAGAATATAAACAGGGTATTAAAAAGAGCGAGAACAGTAAAAATCAGGAATCAAGAAGTCATTGATTTATCTATTTGTTATTTTTTATGGCTTATCAACCATTTAATGATTATTTAAAATCAAAATATATTCATTGGAGAGTAAGTAGTTTTTGGAGATAATATTAATGTTCTAGTAAAATTGTTACTATTTAACCCATAGCTGGTAGACAAGTATTGAATTCATTTTTTTCCTAAAGATGTTTCCACAAGAAATTCGAATTCAGCGCTCAAATTTTTCATCCGGGTCATTTATCCAACTCACCTCCCACAAATCCTAACTTGCAGTACTACAAGCAGTTACCCATCTAGGCACTGACTAGGTTATATGTTACTCAACTTCAATCGGTGTTTGTACAAGATACGACTGTAAGTCGCATAATCATCTAGCAGGTCTTCTTTTTTTTAGGCGCTTTGTCCATTCAAGACATAGGCGGTCATTGTCTTCCAATTTCACTTTTTGCTTGTCGCTCTTGACACTTTTTCAATGGTATCTTTCACAACCACCGCTCGTCCATTTCTTCAAAGCCATCAAATATGTCTCATGTTATTTTACCCTTTCTCACTTTTCCAGTAGCCATCTCAGGAATATTATATTCTCAAGTCCCGACTTCCTCATTCTAAATTGCATTATTTCCAAAACACTGTGGTTTCTCAAACTTACGGTCCATGGTATCCAAGCATTCTTCTGTACGGCTATATTTCTATTGCTTCAAATCTCCCCTTCATCATTGATAAGATTGTTCAGCATTCGCTGCAATAGAGAAGGACACATATCATATAGCTATTCGGTACTCTTTTCTTTGTTTCTATCAAACGTGGACCCTACCCACCCGTTTATATTTGCGTACTCGTTCTCATTTATTACTAAAATTGTAACCTTATGTAAATATAACACGCCATGGAGATGTAATTCTCTGTGTTTAATCTTACAAAATTGGTATTAATGTTAATATTGCGACGTTTTATCTATTTAGGTGTAATGTTGATATCCATGAATAACTATATGAGAAATACATGCGTTTTCCAATAAATGATTCATAATGCCGACTTTTAACATATATAATTTGTCATCCAGTTGGAGATTCGGCGCTGGGTGTCATGATTGCTCTCATTGTATTTTACTCGGTCATTTTGTTTAGACTGACAAATCAAGTTACAAAGAGTATTAATATTAAATACATGTACGTCTATTTTATTTTTTAAAGAAAATAACAGAGGGGTTAAAATCTATTACAGTTTAAATTTGTTTCTTTTTAGCTACCAACGCGCAAAGTAAAAATTCACTCACGAATGAATACACGCAGGGGAATCATCTAAACTTATCTATGAATGGAACTTTGTCTGTGTATGTGTGTGTGTGTGTGTGTGTGTGCATGTGTGTGTGTTCGTTACCTATAGACTCCGAAACGGCTGAACCGATTTTCTTGACAATTTACACAGTTGTACTATAAGCGTCTGCGTGTGTTCTTAGCTAGGTTTTGTGTCGAAGTACTCCCGATAAATATCGAAAATTGAAAATCGCAAGAATCGGGTTATAGAAGGAATGGTCCGATTTTAATCAAATTTGATACACTCATAGACAAAGACATAAGAAACGATATTCAGAAGTTTCAAGGTTGCAGTTCTCACAATAGTGCAGAAAATCGATAATATATATATATATATATATATATATATATATATATATATATATATATATATATAAGGCAAGATGTTTGTGTGTGTGTCGTTTATCTTCCTGTATATCTATTTTTTCAGCCCTTTTATTTTAGTCTTTTCTTCGGGTTCGGATCTAAGTAGGTATAATTGTAGTTTTTGTCTCAGCCATGATGCCATTTACTCAGATGCCATTTACTCATTTACTCAGAGTTATAACAGAAAATAACACGTAGCCAATATTTATGAGTGTCACTATATATATATATATATATATATATATGTATATATATATATGTATTATTTCATGTTCAAACTATTTGTTTGATTATTACATTGAATCGAGACACATGAGTAAATATTTCGTTTTTTATTAAACAGTATATTTTATGTTATATGTTTTATTATATTATATTATGATATATTATATTATATTATATTATTATATGTTATATGTTTATTTCTACAGGTCTAATCGAAGTTAACTCAATCGTTATATATGCAATTTTTGGTTTTTGAGGTGGAATGATTTGTGGTCGACCTGTCTAAGAAGCAACAGCTCAATTGATGCCTTACCCTATTTTCTTTCGCACGTTCGAATCCTGCCGAATGTCACATTTTCGCAACAAAAATGTCTAGCAAATAATCAGACCTGTAGAAATATATATATAAATATACTGTTTAATTAAAAACAGAATATCCATTCAAATAAGTGTATCAATTGAAAATAATGTTCAAACCAATAATTTAAATATGTCGGTTGTTAAATACATTTTGTTAACTTTAGAAACTTTCCGTATCATTGTTTGCATTTGTTTACATTGTGATATTTTTCAGAACAGAGATGTTTATTTGCTAAAAATCGAAACTCGTGCATATAAGGCTTGATTTAAAATCGATATTTCTGTGGAATCATGCGTGGTCGACCGGTCTATGTCACAAGAGATCAATTAGTGGTTTTTCTTATGTTGTTAGGAGACTCAGGTTCGAATCTTGCCGAACGTCATGCATTTTGATTACACACAAATAATCATTAGAAGCAAATATGTAAACATACTGCTTAATTTAAAAATGAAGCATCTACTCAAATACGAGAATTGATTAAAAAAATGCCCAAACTAATAATGTAAATATGTCGACTGTTAAATCAATTTCATTAATCTTCCGAACTTTCCGTAACAAGTATTTCATGTGTTACATTTCTTGAGTTCTTAAAACCGACGTTTCATTTTTTATTGCATCAATCAGTCTGCACAATAGAGAAATACTAACCAAGAAAATTTGTTCATAGTCTAAAAATAGGGACACAGTTTGGATTCCTATTCGAGAACACGAGTTCCTTACTAGGATCTCTCGGATGAGCTGGCCGATTGACGCAATACATCAGGTTTAATAAATAATTATCTAATGTCTATCTCGAATTAGAAGTGTCGATTATAACATAATCTGTAATAAAATATTAAGTTTTCAGAGATTTAACTCATAGCTGGTAGAAAAAGAGTTGGAGTCATGCCTTTCTCAAGGATATTTCCAAATAAAGAAATTAAGTAAAACTTGAACTCAGTGCCTCGTTTTAACATTGCTAGACATTATCCACCTCATTATGGATTCGATGCAATACAAGCTGTTCAATCAATAATTATCTGGTATCTATCTCAAATATGAAGTCTCACAATTACATTTTTTGAAATAATATATTATGATTACATGTTTATAGTTTACCGTATACAAGTTCAGATAAGGATTCGTTTTCTTGGTCTATACACACAGTTATTGAAGTGTCAATACATATTTATTAAGCAAAAATGTTTTTAATCGGTTCTTTTCCTTTGGAAATTAATTTTGGTCTTTCGAATTCCTAATTTCCAGATAGATATATTTTATCACATTAGCGAAGTATAATCTCTGGGTGCGTACAAAACGTATAATGGTTTAAAGAACGTAATACCTGTGCATTATATCAGGCATTGACTAATAGGTGTATGCCCAAGGTTTGGAAATATTAATAAAATGTTGTAATCGCATTTTCTTTGAAAATTATATTTAGCGAATATTGAGTTCCTCTTCATAACTATGACTCAAGACAGTCGAGAAATAAGTATGACATATTAGTTCCGCCAGTTTTAGATTTCCCAATACACATTTGTTTCCTATACGTTTGTTCATTTAAAAGGCAAAATTTTGAATGCTGCAATTCAAGTGAAGAATGTTTCTCTCATTTTGAACTCTGAAGCAACATACGCATAACACTATTTTTCCCTGTCAAGGTTAATTTTTGACAGAGATATTTGAATAATTCTAAGGCGTGTCTGTTTGGAACAAAGAATTGGGGTGTAATAATTGCGCATCTGATGAACAATTAAAATATTCAGTCATTCACTATGTCTGCAAACTTCCTGCGAGTCTTTTTTGCACGATTCTTGGAGTAGATAAGAATTTGCAGGAAACTAAATTAATAATCATTGCTTACTGATATAATTGACAGACTTCTGCAGTAAGATATTCTGCAGTTTGTTGTAATGAGAGAAGCAGACGATTCTCCTTTGCTTTTCTACAAAGCCGACATAGCAGGACTTATCACCATTCTCTTTACGATTGTCATTAGTTCTACTGACCGCTGTTCTTATTGTAATTATATCAAATGCAGCATTTCTATTTAAAATTCAAAAACATGTTGCCATTGCTTATAATATTTTCATTCAAAATCAGAAATAAAATTATTCTTTTTTTGGTATCTGTGTCCAGAAGCCAAGAGAAGGTAACTCCACAAATCTGTCCCTCGCTATTTTAAGATTATTTCCTATTGGCTTACTAAAAACAATACGGTTCATAAAAAAAAAAGAATTTGGGCAGTTTTTACGAATATTATTTATATACAGGTAAAATGGTTGACTCATTATAGCGCTACAGTAAATACTTGACTCTTCATATTTTTCTCTACGTTTACAAGAGCCAGGTGAGGCTGAAAACGGTGTAGTTTTGTCATATTTTGGCGGGAGTATTCTAGGTATCACTTTCCAGTCTCAGCAGATTTCAAAAGCGTCCCCACGTCCTTGTGGGTGACGAATTACTTTCCACCCTCTAAACCTGTCTCCCACAATCGGAATGTGGCAAGACTGTCACTGTTCTATCGCTAATCTATGGAAAGAACTTAAACGAACGACATTCCTTGGTTCCGCCATGTCTAACCATTTCGTCATGCCACGTACATTGCAAGAAACCACACACATCCTCTCCATATTCCATTGATCAGACGTAAGTGCCTCTCATTCAGCTTTTTTCAGCGATCCACTGCACTGTGGAACTGACACTCAATGTAGAACCGATGTTTTCCCCATCAATACAATCCTAATCAGTTCAAGTCAAGTGTTAACCATTATCTTCCCTTCCTATATGTATAAATTGCCTGTTAACCTCTAGTAACTCCCAAGCATTGATACAATTCACCAAAATCTGACATATTTCTATTTCAATGACTTGACGCTGCCAACTCTAACGTGTGGCATAGAATGTATTTCAACGGTTAGCCTGGTTCCAAGAACGGGAAGTTCCGACCTTCCTGTGACTGTAAACATGACATTGCGACCGGATATCTCGAACATCCGGTTTATTGTCACTTGATATCAAAAAATCTTTTTTCTATTTTCATAACATTGTCTTTTTAATCTTCGTGGATGTTTCCTTTTAACAATCTCATTTCACAGGTTTAATTATTGCTCATAAATAGACTAAACCGTTTAGAGTGAGATCAAATCAGTCACCATCTTCTTTGCGAATTTATGAATCGTAGTCTCAGAGAAAGTACTATTATTATGTCAGATTGTTTGACAAAACGTTGGAATAACTGAAGAACATAGCCCTTAATGGAAATGTAATATTATAATAAGAAATTTATACAAAAATCCGTAACATGTAAGAGGAATGAACTGTTTGCACTTTGATAGTAAACTAGTGCAATGATTGCATAAAATTAACTGAGAACGAAGACAAGAATGCAATTTCTTATTGGATTTCTTAAAATCATACAGTGCAAAGATCCTGAGAGATATAGAGCTCCAACCAGGATTTTTTAGTAGAAGGCATAATCATAATATAAACCAGATGACAGGTGTGATGATGGCGGAGTTTTAGTTAAATTGAAAACTTTCAACGTAAAGAATAAAGGATAAAGAAAAGAATTTGCTAAACATCAAATTCAAATTGACAGAATTTTCGAATGTGTAACGTCAAAATCAAGCAGGAAAAGAAATCTAATCCGCGAGGCCGAGTGGTTAGAATGTTCGTTTTCTTGTCAGGAGTCATCGGGGTGGTGACTTCTTGATTTTACCACTCTGGGAAGCAATCTAAGAGTGCGGCAAACTTGAATATTGTTAGAAAACCATTCACCTGTTAGTAAAAGTTGGTGGCCGTCGATGTCTGTACTAGCCCGAAGTCACAAGTCATCGTGACTGAGGGTATGTGCGAAAGGTATTAGTGCGTCTCATCCCTCCAGTTATGGGTTAAATAACAGAACAGATATGGTTCTATAGCATTGGCGGGCAACAGGTCTACAGCAGAAAGCAATGGCAACCTACGGCTGGATAATCTTTTGCCCAGTCAGTCATTTCCGTTTCAAGATATGATCGCCCAAAGCGTGTATCACGTATAGCACTTAATTGACTGACTACTAGCCTCACTCAACGCAGCGTCAACAAGAATGTTCACATGTAAATAACGAATTCTCATTAACAGTAGAGGGAACAGAAAATCAAATGAATGTATAAGTGGGGGGGGCACTGGACAAACTGAATGATTTGTAAAAGTCATAATTTGTTCGTTTCAATCTTTTTATTTCATATTATTTCATATTTTTGAAGGTTAAAAAGCATTCATTACAAATTAAAATGCCTACGTATGTTGTTTAGCGGATCTGCGTTGTGGTGCAGTGGATATCGCCTCGGAACGAGAAATTGGGGAGCCGAATTCAAATTCCTGTTGAATTCCTTGCATTAGCTTACGCAGATATACATTTGGGGAAGGTATTAATCCGTCTCTTCCTTCCATTTATGGGTTAAATAGCAGGAAAGCCTGGGTTCTATAGCCTTGGCTGGCAACCACTCTACCGCAGAAATAATGGCAATATACTGCGGGATAATATTCAGCCTAGTCAGTTATGTCTCTTCCGAGAGATGATCGCCCAAGCGCGTATCACGTATGGCACTTAACTGACTGATGTTGTTTAGAAACATGTAAAACTCATCGACTTTCTATTCCAGTGAAATATCAATTATTCGAACCCATAGAATATACCGGTAACATTTAAATGTCGGAGTATCTCTTACCTGTAATATGATTGTGAACCTAATCGACTGTTTTAAAAGAACTCGATCAGTCGTTGATATTCCGCAAAGAGGTGCTAAGCGCACTATGAGAACTGACGCAGCGGTGAAAACTGCACGACAGAGTATCCCCGGGGATCAATCAGCTTGTACCCGTCGTCACTCCGCTCTATTAGACACCATCAGAACATTACTCCAAAAGATTCTGGATTTAAAGATATTTCCATGCAAGTTTCAAATGGCCAAAACTTTATTCACCACCCGACAAAAAACTAAGAAGTACTTTATATCTTTGAGTCTTTTAATGACTACCCTATAAAACGAGAGGAAGGAAAGGACAGACGAAATTTAACATAGTTGTATTTTCATTTATATTTGTATCTAAACATATTATAAATGGAACTTTCTCTGTGTGTGTATGTGTGTGTGTGTGTGTGTCTGTGTGTCCGTTACCTATAGACGCCGAAACGGCTGAACCGATTTTCTTGAAAATTTACACAGTTGTACTATAAGCGTCTGCGAGTGTTCTTAACTAGCTTTTGTGTCGAGGTACCCCTGATAAATATCGAAAATTGATAATGGAAAAAATCGGGTTATAGAAGGAGTGATCCGATTTTAAACAAATTTGATACACTCATAGACAATGACATAAGAAACGATATTCAGAAGTTTCAAGGTTGATTAGATTTCTTTTCCTGCTTGATTTTGACGTTACACATTCGAAAATTCTGTCAATTTGAATTTGATGTTTAGCAAATTCTTTTCTATATCCTTTATTCTTTACGTTGAAAGTTTTCAATTTAACTAAAACTCTGCCATCATCACACCTGTCATCTGGTTTATATTATGATTATGCCTTCTACTAAAAAATCCTGGTTGGAGCTCTATATCTCTCAGGATCTTCGCACTGTATGATTTTAAGAAATCCAATAAGAGATTGCATTCTTGTCTTCGTTCTCAGTTAATTTTATGCAGTCATTGCACTATTTTACTATCAAAGTGCAAACAGTTCTTACAATAGTGCAGAAAATCGATAATATATATATATATATATATATATATAAGGCAAATTGTTTGTGTGTGTGTCTGTGGATTTGTATAAAGGACATACAGACATATGTCTGTATGTCCTTTATACAAATCCACAATTTTTATCCGATTGTCACCAGATTTCACACAAATATTCTTTAGGTTGAGTCTGAGCTCCAGGATCATCGATTTGTTTTAAAGCTTTCATTACACCCGAGCAACGCCGGGCTAAACTGCTAGTAACTAATAACAGAAAAATGAAGAAAAATACTTGTGTGTGAACAGGAGAAAAAGAGAAACATTTAAACGTTGCTATTAGGAAGCATATATGTCGCTCTGATACGCGGACTTGTTTGTGGAAATGCTCAAATGTCAGTCGCCGGGAGAAAAGTGATACTCCCCATCAGGACCGAGTCGTGTGTTTGCAATGTTGCCTACTGCATACTAGTTTGAAAAGTGTCAAATGAAAGCCGGAGGCAAAGGTTATGTTCCTTCATTTATAATCCTAAAGATGTTACACCTAAAAGCGAGGTTAGAGTAATCACAATCAGGACCGGACGAATTCAATACTCCTAGGAAATCATGAGACAGCGGAAAACATGGTGTAATATGATTTATGCGTAACAGGAATTTCGGAATTTCATGAACGTCTATGACACACTGCATCAGAATAACTTGTTCTATTGCTCACTGATAGAACATAGATTGTATACTTAGATTACTTTTCATGAAACATTATTAATCTTTTTGTTGTGGACTTGGCTCTTCAACTTATTATTATTAAAAGTGATCGTGGTAGGAGTAGGACGAATAGAAGAAGTGATTTTTGTGAGCAGAGTAAATACATGAGAGAAAACAGGGAAATATTCCAGAAATGTTTCTGTAGAACTACTAGGAATTAAAAAAAAAACGATGTGTCTGTTTATTTTGACACATTCTTTTAAAAATGTGAAAATAACTGGAAAGAACTATCGATGTCAGGAATTAATACATTTTGAAAATTTTTAAAGTGAGAAACGGGTTGTTAAATGTAAAAAAGAAAACCGGACGATCCCCCCCACACGCATATAAATTGAGATTATATATATATATATATATATAAGTGGGAACATTGAAGTCAACACTCAAGGGCGACAGACCGATTCATGCTAAGCGATATCATCAGTTTTTCCTTTGCTATTTATATATACGTGTCAGTTGGGCATTGTGGACAATCGTTCTAACGGTTATTTTGGCGGGAGTGGCTTATTTATTTATTAATTTATTTATTAGAGTAAATTTATTTGACTTGTTATTTGTTTATTCTTTTGTTTTGATGATTAAATTATTCATTTGGATTTGTTATTTATTTTATTTTTATTACTTTCTTATTTATTTTTATTATGATTTTTTAGTGTTTATTTATATTACTTTATATATTTATTGTAATGAGTTTTGTATCGTCGTCGGTTTGCTAATTTTTTATAATTTGCTCTTTATTATTAGTTTTCTATATTCAAGTGACGCAGTAAAAATTCGTTTCATGTCTGCATTTTGGTATTAGTTCAGATCGTTTATTTAGTAGTTTGTTTTGTTGAGCGAAGGTAATAATAGCTATTTTTCCTTCCCTTGAGTGTTGACTTCAATGGTCACTCTTTTATATTTACATATGCTCTATCTCTGATATTGAGCGCAATATGCTATAAATATAGCACACCTTAAAACTATATTTATTCATATATATATATATATATATATATATATATATATATATAACAAATGTTTGGTCATGACAACAGAAAGGATGATCAAATATTAACTTAGCAAAAAGTATACTTAACAAGTAATTAACGAAAAATCATGAAAAGCAGACAGAAGAAAAAAAGAGGGAATAAAAACTGAGAAAAAAATCCAAGAAACCAACACGTACCGAAGCAACATCAAAGAGTGTTCTATGTCAAAATTACCAAAGCAGAGCAATTGCGCATCGGAGTGTCACAATTCAGCAAGAAACAAAGTCCTTACCGCTACAAGTTTCAAGCTACTGCGATCGGTAGTTTATGTGGGTATGTTCGTAAGATAACGGTTAATCCTAGGCCTGTAAAATTTAAGATTGCAAAAATGCAGTAAGCATACTCTTGTGAGTTGGTTGCACAAAACATCCTTTCATAATAAGAACCTTGCTGATTAGAATATACGTCTCGCGAATAAAATACGAATGTAGTAAAGATAATTCGCTACGATCTTCATTAAACGCGAATTCTTATCCTTGAATGTTAGAACTGGTAGAACTAAGGAAAGTAATTCTCCTGGACAGATTCCGTAGAAATAATGATAGGGCAGCTAGTGACTTGTAATGTTTCTTCTACGAGAAAGGAATTGTATGATGTAAAATAATTCGTTACACACAAGTATACGAAGAAGTTTCTGGAGTATATAGAAACTGGAAAGTGAAGGCTGTGCAGTTCCTTTTCCGTATAAGGCAGCAGTACACCATATGACACTTGTCACTTCGTGCTCGTGTCAAGATAGAGAATAGCAAAAGGAGCCAGATGCTTCCTAGCACAATAGAGAGAAGCGACAATTTTTCCAGTATACTTTTAACGATTTATCGTGTGTACAAGTTCTACTTGAGGCGTCGTTTGAGTTTAAATCCGAACAGGGGATCAAAACAAAAGACATTCTTGAGGGATAATGTTTAATGCATCTGCAATGAATTTAGTAATGACAGCTTACTTTGGAACTTATACAAACTTATACAGAATACTCCTGTCATATATGACCAGGCGCCCCTGCTGTTCATCTCAGTGTTCTCGACAGTCTCCAAAGAGAATCTCTAATGTGATAGGTCCCGACTTGGCAGCTCGAATCCAGCCACTTTCACACCGGCGGGATGTGGCTTCCCTCTGTCTATTCTACAGATATTGTCATAGCTGCTGCTCCTACGAACTTAAGTCAGTGGTGCCTCTGCCACAAGAATTTACTCGTGCAACCAGACTGGCATAAGTTCCCACCCATTTGTATCTAGATCAACCAAATGCAGCCGACAATTCTACTCCATCAGATTCTTTTTTCGCACTTCCTGTCTGTGGAACTCCCTTCCATATATTAGCTTTCCTGACTGCTACAACATCCAGGAATTTAAATGCAATGTCAATACCCATGTCTTATACACTTGACTACAGTTCTTTTTGCATCACTCTGTATATCTTGTTCTTTTCCTTTCTCTCTACCTTCACAAATGTCTTCACATCTGTGTTCTCCTTCTCTTGTCTTTTTTCTGACACTCCCTGTAACTTGTCCGTCTTTCTCTTCTCTCTCCTCTTGTTTAAACTTTTACTCTTATGTAGCTTCCTGTACATCAGTGGCGGTACTACCTTGCTTGGGGTGAAACGATAAAAAGAAAAAGAGACAGTTATTTTGCAACGTGATGATCAAGTTCTCTACTTCTGAATATATAATGAGATAACTGGATGAGGATAATTAACACGCCTAGGATTTTTTCTTGAGCGTAATATTACTGTTTATTCGAATTAGTAACCCGCACGCTTTTACGTGGTTAACTATCCTAGTTTTACTACAAAGTGGCAGCATTTACTGTCATTATCGGGTTTGCCTGTTATTATGACTTTCATTCTTTAAAATCCAACTTGATAAGAGTTTATTACATGAGTACATAATGACTGATACGCCTGCAAGATCTCTATTGAAAGGTATATCTTGGAGATTTCGCTTGACGCAGGAGAAAATTGTAAATATACAGCCGAACCTAGCGTTGATTAAATTGGTACGATTGCGATCTCGACACTGGGAGTGACCAGAGACGAAGGCTTAATGAGGCAGGCACGTAAAAAGCCGGAGGAGTTTTATGGAATTAGCAGAGGTTGTTAGATCAAAGTTCACTGTCACAAATAGTCTCACGATGACGGTGCTGATAATCATGTCAATGACAAAACATTATTGGAATACAATCTTGGTTAAATCAACAACAATTCTTCTCACGCATATTTACATGCATACACACTCACAAAAGCATGCACGGAAGCACAACAAATCACCTATTCTTGCGAATGTAACTCCAATATATATATATATATATATATATATATATATATATATATATAAAACAGACAATGAATGTCTATTATGTTATATCCTGAGACGATCTAAATATTGTATTGTAGCACTAATTTCTATTGAAAATAAAGATAAAAACTTCCAAAATTTGGATATCCCTTTTTTACGCTGTTTCTTGGATTTCGGCACGCATAAACCATCTTCAGAGTGGTTGAATGGAGGTTACTATAAAAACATCCACTGTCAAAAATAATATTCTCTTGTTTTGATATAAAATAATATATATAATATATATAAATATATAATCATATATATATATATATATTATATATAATATATAAATAACAGACTCAGGTCAGAAATTATTAATACGGATCTATGAGGTCACAATGCCTGAGAGACCGTAGTGTTAACTAAAAAACCATTTGTCTAAATGCAACGTAATGTGCCTTGACTAGATTGAAATGTGATTTTATTGAGTGTAGGTTGCATTGATTTAATGTAGTTAGTCTCCAATATATGAAGGTTCTTTTTACTTTGTGTATGCTTCAGTATTATTGTGTATGTTGTTTTATTTAACAATATCTCTCTCTCTCTCTCTCTATATATATATATATATATATATATATATATATATATATGTTTAATACTAATGGAAGTATATTCCACAGTTAGATATATAAATTTAAAAAGTGCTCAATACGAAAGTAAAGCATTAAAAGCATTGATACATTATTATTATTATTATTGTTGTTGTTGTTGTTGTTGTTGTTGTTGTTGTTGTTGATGTTGTTGCTATAGCATAATGCAACTTAATATTTATATGGTTTCAGTGTTTGATTTAATTTCCTGATGATGATGTATTAAACACAGAAATTTTATAGCTTTTAAGTTGCAGCATCCTATTAGGATAATAATAAAAATAATATATATATATATATATATATATATATATATATATATATATATTTATAAGTCATAGCATGAATAAACACGCATGCCGGAAGCGTCTCTGAGTTCAATATGTTTCACTTTTATTAAAACTTTTTCAAAGATTAAGTTAAAGATGAATAATAAAAACAGCATACTGGAATGATGTTTAGTGTTGATTCTTATTGCTCAGATATGTTTCCCATGTATCATTAAAGCAATAGATGATAATTATTAAATGTATGTATGTGGAAAAATTCTACAAATGTCTTAATGTATAAGAACACAAGTCTGTTTGCATTTATGGGAGCATAGTAACCCGCGTGTCAATTTTATTAAATCAATGAAAAATCTTTTTAGAAAATGTGTGATACATTTCTAAAAAGTCTTGCATGGCAATGTGCATGTATGTATAATCCGTTTGAAAATGATTTTTATTTCACAGTTTTAGCTCGAAATCTGAAGAAGTTTTAATAATCGTAAGATACGTTTCCTACCTAGTTCTTTATTTAGCCTATTACCTTTTCGAATTCCGATCCATATATCCAAATTATATATATATATATATATATATATATATATATATATATATATTAATGCATGTTTCATTAAATAATATAGACAATTTTTATTTATTTATTTTATGTAATTTTTTTCACAATCTCTTATATGCTCAATAGCATTATCATTAAATGAAGAAAGACAATTACAATATTGATACATAATTTTTTTAATAATCCAATCTAAGCTTTCGGCTTATATAAGCCATTTTCAAAGATGTCAAATTCTATTATATATTATAAACACTCGATTCGATACTGGCGAGAAGAAAGTGGATGTGTCTAGCTACACTTATGAGCTGCGAAACAATCTTGTATGAGGATGACTAAAAAGAAAATATATATATATATATATATATGTATTTATATATAATTAGGAAAAGATCAAACCAACAGTTAATTACATGAAAATAGTTTTTCTTTAAAAAATATTATATGTTTTTTTAACAATTATATCATGTCATGTAATCTAATCATACACCCTCTATGCACACACATTAATATATGTTTATAAATATACAAATTTTAGGCTTGATTGTAAGTGTAATTTGATATTAATTCTGGTTCACTCATATGCTCATGCAGAATAAAGTAAAATCGTTAGCAGAGAATTTAAAATTCATTTGTATTTTTCACATAGTTTTGCCAAACTTCCTCATTAAAATATTCATTTCTTCAAAATTTTTCTGGGCATTATAACAGTAAAATCATGAGTAACTCTTTCTAATCTCATACTTAACAGGCCTGTTCTGTAAGAAATGCATGCATTCATCACTTGAAAACTGACAATGGCCCTTCCTGATTTTAAACGCCTTTTAATAATAAATAATTGGATATAGATTTACATAATAACTACGTTGACTTAGTTATTATTAAATACTAAGTAATTAATAAAATTTTTATTCTTTTCTGGCTATTGATAATCGATTTCTTTCTTATTTAGAATGCGTTTCTAGCCTAAAATCTTCAACAATAGATTTATATTATATAACTGCTTCATATTTCTTTAACTTTTGCATTCATTCTCTAATACAGTAAATTTCTTTTTATCGATATTTCAGACATATGCACTTACCTAATAAAATAATTATCAGTTGTTATCTTGATTAAAAGAAATTCTAATGATATACATTATACTTGCCACAACAGGTAATTAAACAAATCGATATAATATGATATCTGATGAAAACATAACTTAGAATTCTTATTTCTTGAAATTCAATCTAATAGGTTTTTAATTTACATACTTTTTCCTTGACAGGAAAATATGGTATTTATATTAGAATTATAGACAAAAAACGCAATTTTCATTTACTTTTTTCATTTGTATTTATTTTAGTTGTCATGTTTTTACATCGTTTCGAATTGCGTTAGGCGAGACAATGAATATCTAAAAGTCGAATGAACTTTCAGATTTATTTAGATTGGCTAAACATTCTAAATAGAGGTCGGCGATACTAAAATCATGCATGTCCAAACACTGAAATAACTGGGTAATATTGTAACAGAAGACGGTAAGAGAAACACTGAGATGCGAAGACGAATTGTCATAGCCAAAGATCCATTTCAGAAGCTGAGTAGACTATTGAGCGACAAGAACATTTATCTGAAAACAATGAGGATAGTACTAGATTGTTATGTGGTTTTGGTTCTTTAATATGGTAGCGAATGCGAGATAATCTTAACGGTGAAGGAGAGATTTGAAAAAGGAAATGTGGTTCCTCAGAAGGATACTGTGGACGGACCATGTAAGCAACTACAAGGTTCTGAAAAGAATTAAAACGAATAACACTAATCATCAAAAAAAGATAGATGAATTTTCTTGAACATGTAATGAGGAAGGAGGGCTTGATGATTGAGTTACGCACAGGTTAAATGGAGGGAAAAACCATGCGTAATATATTTCATGGATTTGGGCAAATAAGTGGCAGAACGAGGTTGTGAAGGAGGAAAAGAAAGAGTTGTGAAGCGCTACGAAAAGATAGGGAGATATGGAATGCTATGATAACGTACGTCCTGAAGGACCACGTCACATAGAAGAAGTAGAAGAAAAAAACGTTATACTGTATGAATCTTTCTAAATGTCTAAAAGTGTTATCTGAATATTCAAGTTAGTATCAACTGTAGAGAACCAAACAGATAAAAATGGAATCTAAGCTCTATAATAAATGCTTTGCTAATTCCTCATGTGCGTTGTGGTGCAGTGGATATCGGATTGGAACGAGAAATCGGGGAGCCCAGTTCGAATTCCAGTTGAATTCATTGCATTCACTTACGCGCAAATAACCTTTGGAAAGGCATTAACCCGTCTCTTCCTTCCAGTTATGTGTTAAATAACAGGACAGATTGTATTCTATAGAATTGGTCGGCAACCAGTCTACCGCAGAAAGCAATGGCAACCTACTGGGGGATAATCTTCTGCCCAGTCAGTCATGTCTCTTTCGAGACATGATCGCCCACGTGTGTTTCACATATATCACTTAACTGACTGAATTCCTCATTTCCTATTTTTTTAAAAATCTGCTTCTGTTATTCCTGTTTTAAGAACCCATGTGGTCTTTCCTGCTATTGCATAATTAGAGTTCTAGTAATTTTTGCAAAGTACTAGAACTTCTAATCAACTCCTAAATGTATAAACATCTCACATCTCAGAGTTTTCTTTCAGATAAACGCTGTGGCTGTCGTTTATCTCGGTAAACTGCTGAGATGCTAACGTTTACCTCTTAAAGGTAATGTCAAGCTTTAAATAAAAAGTTATTGTTTTGTTTTTTAGATATCTGGAAAGCGTTTGTCAGGGAGTTGGTATTCTGGTATATTTCAAAGCTGAAGAATTTTTTTATATCTCTTAATAAATTTATATTTGTTTAAATATTTCTTATAAATTCGTGAAATGAAAGTTGTTTTTAGTGGCAAATCTTCTAGATTATTTTACGCTCATACGGGCGTTTCACAGTTCTGTAACCGTGAACTTGTTGTTTTCCAAATTTGCATCTACGATCTCTATTATATCATCAGTAATCCACTCTGTATCTATGCTGACGACACAATTTTTACGAGAGAACGAAAGTCCAATCCTTGGCTAAAAAATCACCCCACTTGCTGATTTGCTACAGGAAAAGTCTGAGAATGAGAGGTACATTCTTGTAGAAGTTTACCTTTGTTCCCGATTTATTGGTCCTATGTTATATCCTGGCAAAAAGACAATCCCATTCTGTCATAATTCTACATTTACAGATAATTTCATACCAGTAGTTTGTCACTTCCGGCAGGATAGCACATTCCGTAAATAACTTATTTAAATCTTCAACAGATATACAAAGATAGAAAGGGGCGTTAAACAAGGATGTGTCTTTTCACCGGATCTGTCCAACTTTTACAGTGAGAATATTTTGAGGACCTTAGAAGTTATGACTGGATTCGTCATCGGAGTACATAATTCAAACAACCTAAAGTACACAGATGATACAGTGCTGATAGCAGACACAGAAAGGAAGCTACAAACCTCCTACAGAAGGTAGCTGAAGAGAGTGACAAGAACAAACTACAAATAAACTGTAAGAACACAAAATGCATGATCATCAGTAACAAAAGTCAGCCGAATAGGCCAAATACAAGTCGGGGAAACTAAAATCAAGTAGGTACAATAATTTAAATACCTGGGAAGTGTTATAACACAAGACGGAAAGTGTGACTTGGCATGGCGAAGGAAGCATTGTAGAAGTTGAGTAAAGTATTAATAAACAGAAAAAATTCGATAGAAACAAAGAAAAGAGTACTGGATTGATATATGATAACCTTTCTACAATATGGCAGTGAATGTTGGACAATATCATCAAAGATAAAGGAAAAAATTGAAGCATCTGAAATGTGGTTTTACAGAAGGATGCAGCGGATATCTCGGATCGACCATGTGAGCAATGATGAAGTTTTGAAAATGATGGAAAGAAATGGAAACTAATGCTAAGCATCAAGAATAGACATCTGAAATTTCTGGGACATGCAATGAGGAAGGAGGACTTGGAGAACCTGATACTAACAGGCCAGATAGAGGGGAAAAGAGACAGAGGAAAGCAGCGGATAATATATTTCAAGGACCTAATCAACTAGACGATGGGACGAGTGTTGCATGGTGTAACAGGAGAAGGCGTGCTAAGAGCCACCAGGGATAGGGAGAAGTGGAAAGCCATGATCGCCTACGTCCTGAAAGGACAGGACATATAGAAGAAGAAGAAGAAATCTATAATTATATTCATGCGATGTGATCACCTCTTTTCTTTACGTAGGAATATATTTTATATTAATGTATATCTCTTGACATAAAACCACATTGTCAATCATATTATGGTAATAATTTTATTAAATATTTTCTTTTTGATTTAAAATTTTTAACAAAGTCTTAAAGCTGAAATATACATTAAGCATTTTATCTACAGAGCTATTGAGAGTTTAGAAGAGAAATGACTTTTCTCATTCACTTAATATGTCTATTATATGGTCAATAATGATGTAATTCTAATCTGACCTTCATATAAACTACTTGATTCCCCTGAATCCAATAAATCGTAGTTAAGAATGTTCTAATGTCTCCTTTTATATGCACACACTAACTGACAAAAAATAGCTTATAATTACATTTACTTTGTAGTGAATACGAAATAAAAATAATTCACTTTTCATCAAATTCGCTAGCCAGTGTAAAATATATTTTTAACCAATAAAAAAAAGGAGTGGCTCCGTGTTGAGAAAAAGACTTGAATGATATATAATCTAACCAGTTAACAGGGAGCGATTTACAAACTGAAAAAGAAAAGGGAAAAACCGATGCCAAATCGCTTTCTGATATAAACAAAGAAAGAAGTTGAATCAAAGAGACAATACTGCAGCGAACAGAAAAGACACCTGTCACAATGTAGCAAGAGAATACTCGGTCGCCGTTTAGACACAAATGTCCCGGCGACTCATTTTCTCTCTTGTGCTGTTGAATCTATCTGTCTTTCTTCATCTTCAACTACTCACCGTTCACAAAATGAAAGACAGGAACAAAGACGTTAGTACTATTCGTTGGTACACACAGCAAAACGTAGACTTATCTTTTTCTGCACAAATACCATTTCACTAAAACAAACGAACATAATATGATTAAATATAGAGCTTGATAAAATATAGATCACGGAACTACGTGAAAGAGATTAAATAGTGATTTTATATGTGTTTATGTATTCGTTTTATACCAATAGTCCTGATAAGTTAGCGTTTAACTACTTATTTATTTATATGTAATATTAAAATCTTTTTAAACTCTTAATTAAGGTTTGTACCAGATGCAGATTATATAATTTTAAATGATCAGTTATAAAATGTATTCAAATAATTTTAATGAAAAACATATCTTGGTTTGATTTACTATTTATGTGAAATTTAAACACTAAAATATCTTTGTTATTTGTCAATAATTTTATTAAAAAGATAAATCAACACAAAGCAATTTTCACTATAGAGAATATTTTTATAAGGATTTATCAAAGTGTTTTTGATATGCGATAAAAATGAATAAGTAAACAAACATCTCAACCCAGCAGGTTTACAATTATGAGCTAAATTAATTTATAATTAAAATTGCAGCATTAAACAATGTAATCATTTTACAGAACAGGAGATGAAGATCCTAAAGCGTAGAAATATTGTTTATTGTGATTCAGTGTGTGCTTTTGGGAACGTTCTCCGAATGTGAATGTAAGAGAACTTACTTTTCTCTTATATATTGTCCTGACATCATATATTCAATGATCGCATAAGATAAATGGTATTTGAGTTAATGATTCCTTTACTATGAAGCATTAATCCACAACTTGGGCCAAAGATAATACCTTTCAAAACAACCCGCTGATTGCCCTAATTTCTCTAATGATATTTTGCGACACAGAGAGAAACATTTATTCAGGAAAGGTGAGTTATAGGATCTGTCAGAAAACGTGCTGAAAGCGAAATATATCCCGCATTGATGTATCGGCGATTATAAATGAAAGCTATGAATATATTATACAACATGCAAATCCCCGCAACATATTACAGAATCCATGGCGCATATATATTTTGCCTTTCGTCTTCATTGGTGATATGTAAGTTTCTCTCGAACAGCTTCTTTCCATGAACTACTACATTCGTGGAAGCGACTCTCAAGCTTTCCCGATTACCAGAAACTTAGCATATTTAAATATAGAGTTAACCGTTTATTCACCACATATTCTTATAAAATGTGCCCAGAAAATATTGCAGGTTACACTTTTATCTATTCGCTATTTGGCTTTTACAGATCAAAATCATAATGAAACATAGTTTAGTGGAGGGTAACGTCTAACAACTACGACTAATATTAATAAAAATATTAATTAACAATAATTAAGAAATAATAATGATAATAAAAATGATAATTATATCAATAATAATAATAACAATAATAATATGTAATAATAATTTTAGTAATAATAATAACAAACATACAAGGAAAGAACAAAGCCTGTATGATACAATTAGTCAAACAACAAAATAACAGAAAAATATTTAATAATGAAAGAAATCAAGATTTATGTTAATTAGGTATAAAGAAAACCAAAATATAACCCAAGAAATAACTGTTGCAGCAAAAAATATAAAAAAGAAAGCCAAGGATAAAACTCTTGAACACGTGAAACAATGCTGGCAAGAAAAAAACTTGCATGAGCAGGGGCGCTTTGAATAATAAAAACTGCATCAGAACAGCACATGTAAAAAATCCCTAGAAAGCTCAGCTTAAGAGATATACAAAATTGTCTCATGTACAGTCCACACAATAAGGAGAACATTCTCTGTATAACTCTAGTGATGCTATGAAAGATAGTAAAAAATAAAATGTAGGCATAAAAACACACTACGACCTGCCTTAGTTCTTTCCGCAGTCTTGGTAGGTCGTGTGGCTTTAGCAGAAATAGAATTATGATGAAAATTACATAATAATAACAACAACAACAACAAAAATTTAGTATGTCGCGAGAAATACGAAATGTGGGTGATAACGTTTTTAAATCAATCACATGTTGTATATGAAGTTCTCAATATTAAGAAATAGAAAATGAATAGCATGCAAATGAAATACATTGTTCACTTCTTATCTCGGTTCCGGGTTCTGCAGAACTGACATCCGTTTTTCAGATGATTATATGATAATATGAAAATAAAGAAAATTATTAAAAATTGCTGAAGAGGTCAATTATGTATACTATCCATTGAACTATAAATAAGTTATTAGTAATTTATTTATTTAATTTGTTTATAGACATCCCAATTCATAACGGAAATTTAACTTCGATTATAAAAAATAATTACTAAATAAAATTTACCTCCAAATGAAATTAAATCCGATTAAATAATGCATTAGTTTAATAGTCAAAAGCAATCAAAACCGCAAGGAAAGATAGAGTAGTGAAGTGGGCTCTGATGTATGTTGCCAAATTCTTCATTTTCTATTTATTTCTTGATGAGAGTTTTTTTAATCCAGCTAATCTGCATGTTAAACTTGAGTAAAGTGAAAAAAATTAATTAAAGCTGCTGTATTTTTCATGTTTTATCAACACAGTCACAGAGAGAGAGAGAGAGAGAGAGAGAGAGAGAGATGAGAGAGCGAGAGAAAGAGAGAAAAACAGACGCACACAAACACTTGCAAACTCATATATATATATATATATATATATATATATATATATATATATATATATGAGATTTTCAGATGCAGCTTATTATTCCAGTATAATTTGTGCTTGCCATTTCGCGTTTGCATAATTCTGAAAAAATGGATGAAAATATACTTTTAAGATGTACGTGAGCGACTCCGACTGAAACCAATTCGGTCGAGTTAGATCCCGGCTAGATGCAAGTGGATGTCTACCCACACTGATGAGTTCTGATACAGCAAAACAGGCATGTATGTGGATGATTAATACATTATGCTCTCCTTACGATTGACCTCTCTAGAGAGGAACATTTAAAAAAACAGTTATTACTTCTGCGATTTACGCATTACTCCTTAATAATGAAAATGAGTTCTGTCGGTGACTGGCGTGTGTATACATCGCTTTCTCTTATTCCATGCGACTATGGTAGCTTATGGGTAGAGACTCCGACTGACTCCAATTCGGTCGAGTTTCGATCCCGGCCAGAAACAAGTGGACGTCTAGCCACACTGTGATACAGCGAAAGAAGCTTGTATATATATGTGCGTGCGTGTGATTCTTTATTCATCATGTTTACATCAATCGCTCCGTCTGATTCTCAATATATATATATATATATATATATATATATATATATATATATATATGCATAAGTATGTGCGTGTGTATACACTGTCACAATAAATACACCCTCTACACACGCATATATATATATATGCGTTTGTGTAATCGTGTGCGCGTGTATATAACTATGTATTCAATATGCGTACATGACTATGTTTTTACCTTTTGCTATATATATATATATATAGCAAATTATATATATTTGCTATATATATATATATAGCAAATTATATATATATATATAATTTGTTAAGTAGTTAGTTTTTGGTAAGACTTAAATTAGACTAGTACATAGTTGTATTTAAAAGTGTTCAATACAATTACATTGTAGAACATTTGAATATTTTTCATATGAAAACGATTTATTACGGACTCTGTTTCTACCTTTCGGTGTTTTTAGGTGATTTACAATACCTGATTTTACTGTTTTTCAAACGCTCACGTAAAAGGAATGTTTTATTAACGCGCAATTTTCAAAATTTTAAGAAGGTACTTAAAGGTCTAAGGACACTTTCATCCATAATATTATGATCATATTAGGTATTTATTGGTATGTTTACATTTTGACATAATTTCTGTTCTTTCAATTAGTAAATCATGTTTTCTGGTAACAACATAATAGCCAATTTTTCCTTCTGGCTTAATCTGCATATTTAACCACCATTGTAAGATTTGGCTGTTTTTACTATGCTCCAAATTATTTTTTTTTTCATAATTTAAATTTCACTTCCAGACGTGGCTAGCCAGTTGTTTACAAATTTTTAGGTTTTCCAGTTTAAATGTAGAATTATGCTTATTCTTATGCTTAAAAATGTCTTTAGTAAATCCTAAACATGATTTCTTTTTATCATTTATGTCTTTGTGAATGAGTGTATCAAATTTGATTAAAATTGGACCACTCCTTCTATAACTCGTTTTTTTTCGATTATCGATTTTCGATATTTATCGGCGGTACCTCGACATAAAACCTAGGTAAGAACACTTGCAGATGCTTATAGTACAACTGTGTACATTTTCAAGAAAATGGAGCACTGGATATTATTAAATCTAGGGACAAAAATTAATGCTCACTTGACGGACTTTGTAATACAAAAAAAATATTTACAAGGTCCGTCAAGTGAGCATAAATTTTTGTCCATACAATTACATTCTTTATTAATGATGTTGTTTGTATGTTATTATTTAGGTTTCTGGCATTTTGCATTTTTATGTATTTCTCTAAATTACTAGTACAGCTATAACTTAGTGAGATTATTGATACTTTTCTTTATTTCTTAAATTTTGGAAAGTGTTTATTGAAAGGTTTAAAAATATATGTTTTATTTTATATGGTTGATTGAACCAGATAATGTTTCCATTTGTATTATTGTCTTTTTATTTGTCTGCTTAGTTGAAGTTTGTATTCTAAAATGTTCTTATAGCCAAATATTTTTATGGCATCTTAATATGTTTTTCTCTTTTTATCAAATATTGCTTTGTTTTTAGATTTTTTTGATATCCTTTGCTCTATTTGAATATGGATGTGTTTGATTAAATTTGTGGGCTTGTTACATCATGGGTTTATGTATATTAATGTTGCGTTTGCTTTCATATACGGAAACACACTGCCAGTTTGTATGTTAAATATTACTTTTAAATATTGGACTACCTTCTTATTTGTTTCAACTAATATTTCAAAGTCTAGGTATTTAAAGAGTTTATAAAGTATTTTCCTTCTTTTATCATTCTCTATTTTCTTGCCCGGTGCTATCCGTCATGTATAATCCGTGGTTGGCTATGTGGATTATTTCGTTGATTCAACTTAGTAAGTGCATTCACATCAAATCTGAAATTGTGGCTCCGTCAAACAATCATTGTGGTACATCAAATGTGCCGTTATTTGATTTTTTAATCCATGTTTCATCATTGTGGTATAGTATAGATTTTCGGCAATGTAGAGTTATATCGATATGTTCTGAAGGTATATCTATTGACCGTTTAAGTGAAATTTAAATCTTACATTAACCTTTTTCAAATATTCATTAGTAAAATTTTTTAATGTTATGTTTTATGAAAGTATATTTGTTTTTGTTTTGAATTTTTTCAAAACAGGAAATACAATCACCTGTGCTTTTCCACTGTTTGGTTTGAGTAGAAATTTATCAAATATGCTTTTTAATATTTGATGGCTTGTTTTAGCCACTTCAGGTTTTGTTGGGTTTATTAGCCGGTACGAACGGCTATTAGGAAAATGTTCTTTTATTGTTAGAAAAGCTTGCTTAGCGGTTAAAAGTTTATCTTGTTGCTTAAATCCAGTCTTTGTGTAAGAATTTTAGCTTCCTTGTTGATATTTTCAATATATGATTCCGTATATTTTTTGTAGGAATTTAATCTTTTTTCGTATAGCTTTTGATTTATTTTTTATTTGTTATTTTTGTTTCCTTTAATAAGGATATTTTGTGTTTTTATTTTATTTTATTTTTTTACTTCAGTGTTAATAGTTTTTGAAAGGTGTTGATTTTTTCAGACTTTTATTTGGTCTACTATGGAAATCATATCATTTTCAAGTTTAATTATTTCTTTGATAGCAAGGAGATAACTCTTGGTTTTAAAATGGAAATTATTTACGTTTTCTTTCTTTTATTTCACTGCGTATATTTTCTAGAAAATAATGTTTTCCATCTGATTCTCGCAAGGAACTGTTCGACTGTTGATAATAAATATATTTTAAAGTCTTATCTTGTATCATTTATTGTTGGAAAACACTGAAAAAATTTCTCAATTGTAAGACAAGAGCAGATTAATTAATTAATTAATTAATTAATTAGTTTTTGGTCATATTTAAATTAGACCAGTACACAGTTGTATTAAAAAGTGTTTAATACAATTATATTTAAGAAACTTTGAATATTATACATTTCGAAATGAGTTATTACGCGATCTGGGGTCTACATTTTTGGTATCTTCCGGTGATTTACAATAACTTATTTTACTGTTTTCCAATATATATATATATATATATATAGTTTTTTCATAGATCTTTTTCCCTAAAATCTATCTTGATAAAAAAGATTTATAATTTTCCAGATATGTTGATGTATGTTTGTTTATATATTCAACATAATTACATTAGTATATAATTCTCTTTGTTTCCCACGAACAAACGAACGAACACAAACACACACAGGCACATACATACAGACAAAACACACGTGCGCACACACACATATATAACGGGAGGTCTGTTCTTGTGTGTTTGTAATTCTATATCACTTTACTTAATCAATCTATCCTTCACTTTCTTACTCATATATATATATATAAGTGTGTGTATGTGTGTGTGTCCATGTGTACGTATAATTCTGTGTGTGTGTATATATATATATATATATATATATATATATATATATAATGATACGGCATAGATTTATCATACAATGTTTCTGGTTATATCAAGATTTATTTCATTATCCACTATGTATGTATGTATGTATGTATGTATGTATGTATGTGTGTGACAGTATGTTTTAACATGCTTAATTCACTCTTTTTTATCACTATGCATATATATATATACATATATATATATATATATATATATACATACGTGTGTGTATATATGTGTGTGTGTGTGCGTGTGTGTGTGTGTGTATGTGTGTGTGTGTTTGTGTGTGTGACAATATAAATATAAATGTTACATCGACATATAATTTCAACAGATGTTTGGTTTGAGTAATTTTGCGATATTAAATTATGTGCAAAACAGAACAGCTGTCTTGGAGCCACTTTATACGCAAAAACTCAGAGTTAGTTACCACATTTTATATGAAAAGTTGGAGCTCTGTACTAGACAATGTCTTTCTTCACCTGATAAGTGCAGTCGTTCATCGTCTGCAAAGTCGTTAGTAGAAATGTAATTTCGCAAGATTATTGATGGACGACAGAAAATTCAATCTTCAGGTAAAAGGATGCACACGTTTATACATTTCGTCAAAATTCAATTTACTAGAGGTCATATTACCAGTGGTTAGTTCTTCGTATTTGTAAGATGCCTGGTGTCTCTTTTGTTACTTTTTTCTAGATCTCAGTTATTAGCATTGAAGAATTTCTTCGATGTAACGCTTTTTTCAAGTACTACATATGCATGTTTACCCAGAATATCATCTCCTATGGAGCTGTTATCATTTTTATACGACTGTACTAGCGTAAAGCAAGTTATTGTACGATCACATGTTCAGTTATGCTCAAATACCATTAGGAAAGGTATGAATGCACTTAATCCTCCCCAGATATGGGTTAATTAGTAAGAGTTTCATCTAAGAAATAATTTTTCCAATCTAAAAATATTTTAGGAATTATAATAACTTGCGGACAAAACAGTAACAAACGAATCCAAATTAAGTTTATTCCATGAAATTTAGCATATAGTAACGATTGTGGAAATATATCCATATACATCAAATAATTTTGTCGTATGTAAAGTATTTTTGTCACCTGCTGTGATATATGTATAGATCTGTTGGTGTTTGTAATGTATTCATCATTAAAATTGGTTTCTCAAAACAGGAATTTCCTAGGACATAACAGTTAAAAATATATCTAAAATCTTGCGGAGATAGTTTTCTCCTTACATGACTATATATAACTAAATATTTTTACATGACTATATATTAGTATATATTCCTTACATGACTATATATAACTAAATATCTTTACATAACTATATATTAGTATATATTCCTTACATGACTATATATAACTAAATATCTTTACATAACTATATATTAGTATATATTCCTTACATGACTATATATAACTAAATATCTTTACATAACTATATATTAGTATATATTCCTTACATGACTATATATAACTAAATATCTTTACATGACTATATATTAGTATATATTCCTTACATGACTATATATAACTAAATATCTTTACATGATTATATATTAGTATATATTCCTTACATGACTATATATAACTAAATGTTTTTACATGACTATATATTAGTATATATTTCTTACATGACTATATATAACTAAATATTTTTACATGACTATATATTAGTATATATTTCTTACATGACTATATATAACTAAATATTTTTACATGACTATATATTAGTATATATTCCTTACATGACTATATATAGCTAAATACCTTTTCATGACTATATATAACTAAATATTTTTACATGATTATATATTTCTATATATTCCTTAGATGACTATATATAACTAAATATTTTTACATGAATATATATTAATATATATTCCTTACATGACTATATATAACTAAATATTTTGACATGACTATATATTACTATATATTCCTTACATGACTATATATAACTAAATATTTTTACATGACTATATATTACTATATATTCCTTACAGGAATATATATAACTAAATATTTTTACATGATTATATATTACTATATATTCCTGAAATGGCTATATATTATATTTTTTACATGACTATATAATACTTATTTCTTATATGAATCTATATCACTATATATTTCATACATATATGTTTATATATTTTCTCATATATATATATATATATATATATATATATATATATATATATGGGATGGACTACAAAAATAAAACATTGAATCTTAAGTGAAAAGGATGTCGTCACACAGGTTCATAAATCTACATTACTTCTTCGTCAAAATTCGATTCACTAGAGGTAATATTATCTATGGTTATATATATATATGATCGTATGCTGCGCACATTTTTAATCCAGCTAATCAGATCGTTAATTATGATTTAATTGAAAACAATTAACTGCTGCTATAATTTCCTCCTTCCATTAACAGAATCACATACACATACACACACCTCACTAATTTTATCAAGAATAGTTTATATCAAATCTAATATCATTAAAAATATAAAGTAATGGCCATGATAAAACCAAATGAACAACCGTTAACTCAAATTTAACTGAAATCTATATATATATATATAAAGCAATCTCTGAGTCTGTTTGTGACTGTCCCCTATGCACGTCTACATTTTTTAAAGCTGCGGTATTCAAATTTTCTAGGGACACATATCTACAGGAAAGCCAGGTCGACACATACTTTTTGAGTTTAACTTCAGCAATTTCCCCTTTCCCTCTTTTTAGCCAATGGAGCCGATTGTTTACATTTGCTCCGTAAAACGTCTAAGATCTAAGATTGTTGTTGAATTACGTCACAGAATCACACGTGTCAAACGCGACTAAAATATTTTTTATTAAAAAAATGAGCCTTTATATTCAATGTTTATTCCGATGTTTTTAAAATTCATTTGGTAAACAAAATATGTGAATACTTTTCCCCGTAATTTTGAAACAAAAGAAATATTTTTAAAAAAGTTGTTTTCTTCAGACAAAAACAAAATATATAAAAACATAAAACGTTCCAATGGTCAATTTAATTATTTAAGTCTTTTTTTTTCAGATTTAATATTTCATACTTCAGAAAATAAAATTAAAAAGAATGAAGCTTCTTTTTATATTTCATGCAAGAAATCAAATGTCTGTAATTTATGTGGCATTAATGTAACTTTTTTCTTTAAATTAAATGTTTACATTTTTAAATATTATTCGACAATTTCTGAATTGAGAGCGTAATAGTTTTTATATTTCTAATTTAAGAAAAACAAAATAAATAATTTTAGAGTTGTACGGGCAACGCCGGGCTATGTTGCTATTATTTTATATGGTGCTTGTCTGATTCTTTCATATAACAACATAATTATTCCAAATTCTTAGAGATCTGAGTGTTAAACTGCTGATCCTCTCCCGTTCATCAAAATTTACATCAAATATTCTCGGACAAGTAATTGAATAAGTTATATAGTTTAAAAATATACCTAGATATACTTATTAAATATGATTTACTTTCTATATAGACCTCTTTAAAACGCCATCAACAGGAATATATAGTAAATTATTTCGATTTCTGCTTCTAAGGTGTCGGCGAAGATGTTATGGCAAGAATAGGACAACAGCTGCCAATTGTTATTTTCTTCGAACACTGTGAAAGAATCCACCTGAATTTCCGCGAGGATTTATACAGATTCTCCCGACAGAGAATTCGTCTCAAATGGACAGCGTTTCTCAGGTCAAAATAGACTGTAAAACACTTTGCCGATGAATACTCAGCCAATAGAAACATGAAACTGTCTGAAGATTTCTCAATGTTAACAAGCTTGTTTGGATACGCATATAATATTGGAAATCATAACCGATTTGGAACCCCCAACAGATGACATTTGCACAAAATCACTCAGACAATTGATTTCAACAGAACGCAAAGGGATATTTTTCTAATATACGTGAATGTGGATTGAGAGTTAAATAGTTGATCACGCTAGTTAAAAGTTTATTTACAGGGTGCGATCGGTAAATTATCGTGCATGCGCATTTTCTGTTTTCGATTATGTGGAATACACAGTAAAGTAGGTAAAGTTACACCGTTTTAAAAAAGGCGGAATTATGACGCAACTAACACCACCAGAAATTTAGAAACGGCACGAATTCCAGAACATTCCAGACCGTTTGAGTGTGAATGTTAGGACAGTGCAGAGGATTCAGGAAGAGTCGAATGAGTAGAATAGTGATTACAAAAGTTTTTACAATGATCATTTGTGATGGTGAGATAATCCCTCTATTTATTTCGTACATAGCCCCAAATTTACACAGAAGCATATATGAAGGGCTTTAAAAATATAGTACTATATTGGATCAAGTGTATGGCTGCTGGAAAATCCTATATGTGACAGCAGGACTCTGCATCATGACATAAAAACAGGATAATCAAGACATAGCTCTCGGACAATTTATGCGACAACTTAATCCATTTCAACTGATCATCAAACTTTCGATACAGCACTTTATTATTATGATGTCATTTTTCATCATATTTCGATTTCTGCTATGGTCGCAATACCTATCAAGTCTGCGGGAAGACCTAAGGCATGTCGTGGCGTGTCGTTATGGATCCATTTTATGTTTTTTCTATCTCCACTATCATCCTTAGCATTACACAGACAAAGTTCTCCTTAGTGTGTGGGCTCTACTTAACAAAACAATTATTTGTATATCTCGCAAGCTTAGGTTTCTAGGGATTCTTTCAATGTGTTGTTTTGTTCCTTTTTTTATCATTCCAGGTGCACCTACTATCACTGGAACGATTCTTGTTTTCAATTTCCACATTTTTTTCTATTTCAATTTCCAGGTCTTTATATTTTGACAGTGTTTTGAATTTCTTGGTTGCTATGTTACAATTCGCGGGTCAAGCCATATCATTTAATAAAAAAGTTTTTCTTTCTGGTTTTTAACAATAATGTCCGGTCAATTTGCTTCAATTCTTTTGTCTGTATAGATTATTATTATTATTATTATTATTATTATTATTATTATTATTATTATTATTATTCACCAAATTAACCCTGGAACAATAACCATCAATTAAAGTTACACCACTATGGCATATCATACCCAATTTTTAAAATATCAAAAAAATATTAAATATACATTTTTATTTGAAATATTTTGCATGAAGGCACTTACAATTTGTACATTTTGTTAACATTAATAGGAACTGAAAACATTATTTAGGTAAAAAAACCTGGTATTGAAAATTTAATTAAGTTGTAATTAAAATGGCATCATTTGCGCTGGGTATTATATACACATGGCTAGTGTTCTCGAGTTAATGAAGAAGACCTCCCAAAGATTCCGAAGTCGTCTGTAGGCCCTGATTGTAGCCAATCGGGATTTTATTTATGCGTTATATTTCACGATTTCTTTTGTAATTTCAGTACATATATCTGTTAAAATGAGATGCCAGTGATATTTCCTTTTTGCTGAATTTAGATGACATTTTATCTATCTCCTCCTGTATTAATTCCTGCAATTGAAATAAACTATATTCTATACTTGAAAATCTAATCAGAAACATAATTATTTACTGTGACAAAATGAGATGAATGCATTTTTTGAAAAAAAAAAGCAAAGAAAGAAACATAATTAAATCATTTCTGCAATGAGATAAGCACGGAAAAGATAGAAAAAACGGGGGAGAGATCGATAAAAAATGAAAGGAGTTAACCGTGTGTTGCAGAACTTGGTCAGTGTAAATAAATAAAATTACTTCACAAACCTATTCGTTAAAAAAATGACAAAAGAAAAATATACGTGTTTCAATCATATGAGATGAATATATTTTTCGCGTACAGGTCACCTGATGGTTGCTTTGATCTATTCTGGTTGTCGTCAGCATGTCTGATGCTAAACTTCAGGAGAGCAACGTTCTTGGCCTCTTGTTTTCCACTGATATGAAGCGGAGCGATTATATCGAATCAATTTCTTCGTATGCTGCAAGGAAAGTTAGTTCACTTTGTAGTGTAAGAAAGCTTTTTTTTGTCCGAATCCATCTTGCACGTTTGTAAATTTACCCTACATCCGTGCATTGAATACTGTTGCTATATCTGTTCCGGTGATCTATTTGTACATCTTGTGATTTTTTACAAAAAGTAGGATCTGTAATGTTATCGATCCTGACCAGGTATTTTGATGCCAATCATTTTCTCACCGATGTGACGTGTCTTTCCTCTGACTTTTCTGGAAATATTGCCATGACAGCTGCATCGATATGCTTCTTTCCTTGGTATATATGTGCGTGGTGGTGTAATAGATACCGACTCGGAGCAAGAAATCAGGGAGCCGTGTTCGAAATCCAGTTAAACCCTGTTTCATTCACTTACACACAAATACAGTTGGGAAAAGATTTAATCCTTCTTTTATATCCTCAGATAAATCGCAGGACATCTTGGATTGTATAGCGTTGGTTGGCAACCATTCTACCCAAAAATGAAATGACAACCAACTTCGGGAGAAAGAACATTCTGCCTAGTCATTCATAGAACAAAAGAGACAGAATCGTTTAAGCGTGTATCCCGTATATCATATAACGGACTGACTTACGAGATTGCCAGTTTGAGCAAACTGTTTAAGTTGTAATTATGTTTTGAACTATTATATTCAGTCAGCCAGTTAACTGCCATACGTGGTACACGCCTGGGCGATCATGCCTCGAAGAAGACATGACTGACTGAGCAGAAGATTATCTCGCAGTAGGTTACCATTATTTCTGCCATATACTGGGTGCCAAGGCTATAAAACACAAATCTGCCTTGTTATCTAACCCATAATTGGAGAGAACATACGAAATAATACTCGTTGAGCGTAAGTGAATGCAAGAAAATTTAAATGTAATTCGAACTCGGCTCCCCGATTTCTCGTTCCGAGCCGATATCCACTGCACCACAATCTTTAAAATGATATGTAGCGTCAGTCACCGTCTTATGTCTTCTTGAACAAAGTTTCTTTGTTATAATTTCCCCGATTTTCTCCATTCTCAGTCTCCTTATTCTCTTTCACCTCCACTATGTAAATACCTGTGGAATGGTGGCATTGTTACTTTGCTTGGGAGAAGACGAAAAAATTATGGAGGTCTTTGTCTGTAGATTTGTCCTGTTTACTATATTCTTCAACAAACTTGCAGTTGTCATGAGTTCCCAGGTAGCTGTTTGTACGTGATACAATTATTTATTACCGTATTAATAAAACAAATTAAAACTGCACACAAATATTATTTACTGATATCTTGGTCAAGAAAAATTAAAACTGCACACTAAATATTATTTGCTGATATATTGGTCAAGAAAAATTAAAACTGCACACTAAATATTATTTGCTGATATATTGGTCAAGAAAAATTAAAACTGCACACTAAATATTATTTGCTGATATATTGGTCAAGAAAAATTAAAACTGCACGCTAAATATTATTTACTGATATATTGGTCAAGAAAAATTAAAAGTGCACGCTAAATATTATTTGCTAATATATTGGTCAAGAAAAATTAAAACTGCACGCTAAATATTATTTACTGATATATTGGTCAAGAAAAAATTAAAACTGCACACTAAATATTATTTACTGATATATTGGTCAAGAAAAATTAAAAGTGCACACAAAATATTATTTGCTGATATCTTGGTCAAGAAATGCCTAGAAATTGTTAATACGCCCGAAATGCTATCTTTTCAACACCATTTTTACATCTCATCAGCAGGGCCAATGCTGATCTCCAGTACAGGGTGTGTTTCTGTATTTTTCGTCTCACATTTAAAAAAATAAAAATAAAAAAAATAAATAAAATAAAATAAAGGGGATGGATTATATTGAATCAGATGCTAATTCTGGTGCTTAAAATATTTGTTCTTGCGGATTTTTTTATGTAGCATTTGTCTATGCATTGAATATGGCTTGCATATACGGTCTTTACCTCCTTCTATATATATTCACTTTATTAAATCCAAAGAGAGATTTGTGATGCTATCCGTCATTACTTGGCATCTCTATACCAGTTACATGTCCACTGGCGTGACAAACCTTCCCTGTGTTTCATTTTGTTATTTTTTTATAAATATGTTCATGGTAGAGATTCTAATAAACTCTCCTATCTGAAAATTCGACGGCATGAAAATAACCGTGCTATTAGATAATAACATATGTTCAAGTTTTTAGTGTTGAAATAAGTTCTAACCTAACAATTTCGTTAACAGCTATTCCCGCCTGTTGAAATGTCTTCCGGTTTCTCGGTTTCATATCAGGTTCGTTCTTCAACATTTTACTTGCAATTTCAGTCGCCATATTTTCATTATTATACCCGGCTCTTCTATTGTTCATTCTTTCGATAATATATATATATATATATATATATATATATATATATATAATGATAATGTATATATATATATATATCATGATAATGTATATATATATATATATATATAATGATAATGTATACATATATATATATATATAATGATAATGTATATATATATATATATAATGATAATGTATACATATATATATATATAATGATAATGTGTATATATATATATAATGATAATGCATATATATATATATAATGATAATGCATATATATATATAATGATAATGTATATATATATATATATAATGATAATATATATACATATACATATATATATATATATATATATATATAATGATAATAATAACTACTTAGACTCTGTAAGAATGCACTCTGTAAATTTATGCCAATATAAACTCTCGAAAAAAAACATTCACAAACAGAACCTAAATCCGTTACAATCCGGCGTACTACGTCGTCGGATAATTGGGGATAAAAAAAAAGAAACCAGTGGAACAAGAACAAAACATTCGAGATTCCGCAGTAAAGAAAAAAATCCCAAACGAAACCAAACACAAGAAAAAGTGCTCAATACGAAAGTACTAAAACACAAAAGTAGAGCAAAAACACACGAAAAATCTAAAGTGAGCCAAACCTACCGCGGTTTCACACTACGGATCTTCAGGGAAAAGGCAATTTTCCCTGACGATCCGTAGTGTGAAACCGCGGTAGGTTTGGCTCACTTTAGATTTTTCGTGCATATATATATATATGCCACTTAAAAACACTTTTCGTGCATATTTTCGTGCATATTTTCGTGCATACTTAAAAACACTTTTCGTGCATATATATATATATATATATATGCCACTTAAAAACACCATTCAACAAGCAAAAAGAATCCATCACACACAAAGATATCAAATTACACAAAAACTGTTATAGATACGAAAAAACAATAAACAAAAAAAAACACACAATAGGAAACAGCGACAGGAAAAGTAAATAAACTTGAGGAGTGAAGTACAAAGTGAAGCCCTAACAAAATTTGGATGTCGGCATGTGTGAATTATCACTGCTCAAGTAATTGAAAAATTTGTCTACATTAATTTCATTAATCTGCAGTCGAGCATTTGATTTAACAAAAATCTGCTTGCCTAAAAAGCCCTTCTAAAGATAAAACACTAAAAAGCAGCAATTTTGGCACTAAGAATCATTATAATCTAACTATATATATATATATATATATTAGCCGTATAGCCCGGCGTTGCTCGGGTGTAATGAAAGCTTTAAAATTATTCCATGGTCCTGGAGCTCAGACTCTTTGGACGTTAGCACGAAAGACTAAAAAGCAATAGTTATTTCAAGTTAAAGTGAAACCGTAGATTGAAAGAAAAATGAATGGATGTAAGTCAAATTTTGATTTCCTGGTATCGATATCAAAAACGTTTTTTCGTCGTAAACTGAATTTTGATGGCTAAATAAGTCTTCTGAGTAAATGGTATCATGGCTGAGACTAAGAACTACAATTATACTTTCTTAGAGCCAAACTCAAAGCAAAAACTAAAATAAAAGGGCTGAAAAAAATGCAGACATACAGGCAGATAAACAGACATGCAGATAAACATCTTTCCTTATATATATATGATCGATTTTCTGCACTATTGTAAGAACTGCAATCTTGAAACTTCTGAATATCGTTTCTTATGTCTTTGTCTATGACTGTTTCAAATTTGATTAAAATCGGACCACTCCTTCTATAATCCGATTTTTTCGATCATCGAATTTCTATATTTATCGGGGGGTACCTCGACACAAAACGTAGCTAAGAACACTCGCCGACGGTTAAAGTAAAACTGTAAATTTTCAAGAAAATCGGTTCAGCCGTTTCGGAATCTATACGTAAAGGACAAAGTTCCATATATATATATATATATATATATATATATATATATATATATGTATGTATGTATGTATATATATATATATATATATATATATATATATTCGTTATCCACATACAAACTTATCAGTGTAGTAGACATCAACTTGCTTCTGGCTGGGATCGAAGCTAGACCGCTTTGTTGTCAGTCGGGGTCGGTAAACCCTAATGCAAACCTGTCTGCATCTCTTTCACTAACATACGCGGCATCCGCACCAACTTCCCCAGCGTAGATTCTTTCCTCCATAATAACTCACCTGATATATTAGCCCTATGTGAAACTAATCTTAACCCTTCTATCCCCTCATCTGAGTTCTACGTTCCTGGCTATCTTCCCCTCTTCTGGAAGGACTCCAATGTTCATATGCATGGGCTTGGTGTCTATGTCAGCGAACACCTTCCCTTAGCTAGGGTGTCATCTTTTGAATCCCCAGATCATTCTTTCATGTGCTTCCGCCTCTCACTTCTCAGCTCGATTAGCTATCTCTTCTTTCTCTACCGCCCTCCTTCCTCCACTGACTGTTCGTTACTTGATATCATTTCTGACAATATCGACAAAGCCATTTCTTCCCATCCCTCTGCCAATGTATTCGTGTTTGGTGACTTTAACGCCCACCACACCAAGTGGCTGAAGAACGCTGTCACTGACCCTGCTGGTGTCCAAACCATTAACTTTTCAATCACCCAATCCCTTACGCAAGTAGTGGACTTCACCACGCGTTTCTTCGACAACCCTAACAGAAGGGACTCACTTCTAGACCTCTGCTTCACTTCCAACACAGACTCTTGCACTACCAGACAACTCTGCCCACTCAGAAACTCTGACCACACTGTAGTGTCCGTCAATATTTCACTCCACTCCCGCCCGACCCATGAAACCCAGACAAGTAGAATATCCTACTGCTATCAAAGAGCAGACTGGGATTCGTTCCGAGACTTCCTCTGTGACATCCCTTGGAACAATGTCTTTAGTCTTCCCATCGAAGAATGTGCATCCGAGGTCTCCTCCTGGGTTAAGGCTGGCATCGATGCCTTCATCCCTGCTAGGAAATTCCAGTTTAAATATCATTCGTCTCCATGGTTCTCACCCGCTTGCTCGGCTGCCATTGCCCACCGAAATCATTTCTTCCGACTCTATCGTAACTACGCGTCGGACCAAAACAGGCGCCTTTTCACTTCAGCTCGTAATAAGTGTAAAAGGATACTTAACGAAGCTAAGATATTGTTTGCTGCCAGAATGAAGCAACGCATAAAATGCTCTAAATTCGGCTCTAAAGACTACTGGCGACTCTGTAAAAGAATACTTAACAAGAGCAAGTCCACAAAAACCTCCGCTAATCAACAAATTTGAGATCCTCACCTCCCAGCAGATAAGGCTGAATGCTTTGCCGGAAAATTATCGAACAATTCGAGTCTGGACTCGTCTGGAGTTTTGACACCCGACTTCTCACCTAGAACCGAGGCACAATTGAATGATGCCCACATTACACTTTCGCTTGTCTCTAAGATAATCTTAAAACTTGACCCTCACAAAGCCAGCGGTGGTGACGGAATCCCAACCATAGTCTTAAAGAAATGTTCCCCTGAAATCTCCTCTGTCCTTTCTAAGCTCTACAACCTCTGCCTATCTGCTTCCTGCTTTCCTGCCTGTTGGAAATCTTCCTCTGTAGTTCCTATATTTAAAAACATTGGAGAACCCTCTGACCCTGCAAATTACCGCTCTATCAGCCTTCTTCCGATCTTTGGCAAAGTGTTCGAAGCCATTATCAACGCCGAGGTGGTTCCGCATCTCACAGCACACAGGCTCCTCTCGGACAAGCAATATGGTTTCCTCTTCACCAGGTCTACTGCTGATATGCTAACAACCATCACCGAGTACATATACCAGGCACTCGACAGGAATGGCGAAGCCCGAACCGTTGCATTGGATATATCTAAGGCGTTCGACAGAGTTTGGCATGCTGGCCTTCTATGTAAACTGCGGAGCTATGTTATAACTGGACATTTGTTTGAACTAATCCAGTCATTCCTCTCTAACCGCACAATGAAGGTGGTATTAAACGGACATGCCTCTCAGAACTACCATACAAACGCAGGTCTCCCCCAAGGCTCCATCTTAGGTCCTACACTCTTCCTGATATACATTAATGATCTCCCTGATTCCCTAAGAGCCCAAATAGGTTTGTACGCCGATGATACCACAGTTTACTCTCGCCTCCTACAAAAATCTGGTGTAGGCGTCAAAGCTAACCTCGCAGCCGAGATTGAAAAAGACCTCCAATCCATATTGGACTGGGTTAAGAAATGGTTAGTAAATTCTAATGCTTCTAAAACGAAGCTACTCTCAATTAACCATCATCGACAATCTCACCTACCTCCCATTAGCATGGACCAGGCTTGCCTCCCAGAGAATAAAACACTGCGCCTCCTTGGTCTCACACTTTCAGCGGACCTCAAATGGAATGACTATATCGAATCCATTGCTAAATCCGCTGCTATGTGTAGGGCCCGGAAGTTTTTCCGTCTGAATCTATCCTGCACATTTATAAATATACCATCCGCCCGTGCATTGAATACTGCTGCCATAACTGGTCGGGGGCCCCTGCTGTTCTCCTCGGGCTTCTCGATAAGGTTCAGAGGAGGGTCTGTAATGTGATAGATACCGACTTGGCAGACCGCCTGCAGTCTCTCTCCCACCGGCGCGACGTGGCTTCCCAGTGTCTCTTCTATAAATACTTTCACGGCTTCTGCTCCGATGAACTTAGATCACTAGTGCCCCCTAAATACGAATTTGAACGAGATACTAGATCAGCAACTAGATCCCACCCTTTTACAGTGAAACCGATAAAATGCAGCCGTAAACTTCTACTCCAACAGTTTCTTTCCTCGCACTTCCCGACTGTGGAATTCTCTTCCAAACGATTGCTTCCCCGACGGCTACAATCTCCAGGAGTTTAAATGTAAGGTCAATAGACACCTCCTAACACACTAACCTGCTCCCATTCTATCAAACACTCTTCCCATCTGCCCAACCCTCATTCTCGCTATCCTTACTCATCTGTCACCTTCCTCCTGACATTCCCTATGTCTAACCACTCCTTCTCTTTACCTTCCCCTATGTAGCCCCATGCGCAATAGTGGCGGTGGAATGCCTTGCTTGGGGTGAGTTGATTAAAATATATATATATATATATATATATATATATAGAGAGAGAGAGAGAGAGAGATATGTGAAGACGGAAATAGCGTTTTAATTTATATATATATATATATATATATATATATATTTGTGTATTTAGGCAGCAAATATTATTTTTGACATTTTAGATTAAGTAAATTGCAAACATTATATCTACTTATTTTTCATAAAATCCGTTCATACTCACGGATAATCTTTCGTGTATTAAAATTGAAAGGTGTCAGTAATGATCTGTAAACTTGATAGCTTTTCTTATTATTCATTTATAAAGGTACACAAATACTTTCTGCTCTTTCCTAGATCATCTTCCGAGTTGTGAGTTATGGTAACAAAAAATGCAATTTAACTCGTGCATGAACATGACATGACAACGTATTAAAAATGTCCATTTTGTATAATTTTCATGTTCTAATGAACGCTAGCAATTTGTCAACAGTTATATTTGATGCGAAAATAAATTTACAGTAATTTTTAGCAACAGAGTTTTGCGGCTAACTTTCAAAAACTTCCCGGTACGTGAGCGTTCAAAAAATTGCCCTTACATAAGCTTTCTTAAAAAGAAAACTTAAAATCAGTTATTGTAAATCGCCTGAAGACATCAGATGGTAGAATCCTAGGTCGCGTAATAAAAATATTCTTTAATTAAATTTTTACGTTAACTTAAACTTCCTCAAGGAAGGTGCCGTACATTTTGTTGTCTTGAATTTATTCTTGCTGTTTTTATTTTATTTTTTACAAAAAATTTTAACCTGTAACATCATTTTGCATTTTTTCTATCTTTGATTAGCTCTTTAGCATTGTGGACGCTAGTTTACAAAATTATATTGTAGCTAAGATTGATAAATTTTAACTTTACAAATGATTATAACAGAGGACTTTCACCACGTGTGTTCACTAAAACTCTACATTTTAACGATCACACTTACATTAATTTTATCTTGGCAATTCACCCCTGAGTAGATCGAAAATTCTTGTGTTAACTAAAATTACGGTGTCTATATTGATTAATTTCCAATTAGCATCAAGTAGCTAATTATATATGTAGGAATGATTATTATAAAAATACTAATATTATGTCTACATTATTCAAAATACACACACACACACACACACACATATATATATATGTATATATATTATTTTAAGAAAGTATGACAAAGTGGAAAACATTTTCATTTGCACAGAATTTTGAATTTCTTTTTAAATTTAAATTTCTCAAGACAAAAAGCGTCACAGGAAAATTATTCCACCCCGTCATACATGTTTTTCCTGAGAATTACTCTTAAAAATGTATATATTGTTATCCAACATATATATATATATATATATATATATATATATATATATATATATATATTAAACGAAATATTCACCACTCGCTACCCAGATTCCAATTTATAGGCCTCATTATGCTTTAAGGGCAAACCATATCTATCTATCTATCTATCTATCTATCTATCTATCTATCTATCTATCTATATATATATATATATATATATATATGTATACAATAATCAAAAAAAGTAGAAAATATTTTCTTAAAATTTAACATGTTTCACTTTAACAAGTTTCTTCAGAGATTCTTTACAGACGAATATTTTGAAAAAATCTTTTCTCAAAATACAAGAGACTTTATGCTTTTTTGAAGTATGATTTCATTCTTCGTATACGTGTCACGTGTGATAAGGTAATAGATTATTATTTCATGTAAAGAAAAATAAACTTGCAGCTGTTTAAGTGTGTGGGCTACGACTAATAAAATGATAGAAGAAATTGTTTCTTTTAGAAAATTTTTTTTTTCATTATGACTTCGACATATCTCTATCGGTTTGTAATGTTTTTGTTTTTATTATGAACCCTTTTCTAGTGTATGTACGTATTTGTGTTTTTATCACTTAGTGCAACAATGCACAGGCTCCATATTATACTCCTCGGAACGTCCTAATTCGGGATTCAGAACCCTAATAAAACTCTTGATACTTTTAATGTAGCCTAGAGGATATTCAATGATTGTTACAGTCTCATGGGGAAGATTTTAACATTGGAAAATGATGGCGATTCCAAAATCCTAGGGAGTGTGAGGTCCGCTTCTCGGCCTTCACTGTTCAATTCGTATAGTAAAACATTTGTCCCTATTCATGTATCCATATACCAGAAATAACTCTCTTCCAACTCCATAATTTCCAGCAAAATTTGTCCTTCAAAATTTAAGTACGTCTATCGTTATCTACCGTCTCCTCGATAACACTTTTATTCTTTATAATGTTTCCCTCTTTTTTTTTATTCTTTCATAGGCCGTAGATCCTTTTCGTCAGTGAACAGAATACGCTTCGGAGAAAATGATAAAGGAATATTTCCAAAGCTTTGATAAGTCTTTGTGGAATGCCTGCTACATCTAAGAGTAATGAACGAATTAAGTACATTGGTATATTGGTCTGATTTAGTCATCTACTAAATATGATCATCTACAATTCTATTTGGCTCACGGCCATATAACGTTGAATACACCGGTTCTCAGGCGATCACTCTAGTTAAGCAACGTTGAGCCTGGTCAGTACTTAGAACGGTGACCGCTTGGGATTATATCAGGTGCTGTAAGCGTTTAGTGACGGATGTGCGTTGTGGAGCAGTGAATATCGGCTCGGAAAGAGAAATCGGTTCGCCGTGTTCGAATTCCAGTTGAATACCGTGCATTCACTTAAGCACTGCTACCCGTAGTAAAGGTATTAATCCGTCCCTTCCCTCCAGTTATGAATTAAATAACTGGGTAGGATTTAGGGACCTGCCCTTAAAAAAAATCCCAATGAATCTTGATACTCGAAAAGAAAAAAAGTATTACTAGACACAAAACTTATATAAAAACAACAATAAATATTTGAAAAGAAAAAGGTATTACCAGCAATAAATAAAAAAAAGATGTAGCTGGCAATAAATGACCCGCCGAGGTTGATATGCCAGAAAACAAACCAACCAACTATTCTATTTCTGCCATAACAATAAATTATCAAAATCCGTTATAATCATTGAATTCTTTTTATAACCAATAAATTATCAAAATCCGTTATAATCATCGGATTCTTTTTATAACCCTCAGTAATTGAATGAAAAGAAGAATTATTGCATTATCCGGAAGGGTTATGCCGATTTAGAGTCGGTCATGCTCCAACTCGCTAAATTTATTTACGAGTAAAAATGCTTACATTTCGAATAATGCACGCATAAACTATCCCTATAAAAAGAAAGTTTAAAATTATTCATGTCACTTTTTACATCCCCATGAAAACGGATGATCATAAAGTGCATTTTAGACATTTGATAAATTATTATTACTTCTAAGCCAAACAAATGACTTGCAAGCAAAAAAAAAAAAAAAAAAGAAAATATGCGCTGTTTGCAATGAAGAAGCATTAACTGACAGAAATGTATTGAAATGGTTCGATCAGTTTAGATTTGGTTATTTTAAACTTATAAATGAATTGGCAGTATAACTAAACTTCTCAAAATCTACCATCCCTGAGCACTTAGTGAAGCTTGAGCAAGCAAATTACTACAATATTTGGGTATCATATAATATGAGTTAAGGTAATTGTTTGGATTACATTTTTATCTGTGATTTTCTGTACAACCGCCGTAAAAATGCACCCTTTTAAGCAAATTCTGACGAGTGCTGAGAAATATCCTGGGATAATCGACATGAGTCAATTCCCTCTCTAAAAATGTGCATCTGTTAGTATTGAAAAGGTATTCTGTACTATGAACCTATGCCAAGTGACCAGTCAATAGTTTCTGAAAATTCCTCAAACGTCCTGAATTGTCGAACAGAAAGATATTATTTTTCCTCGGTGTAATATCAGTCTTCAGTTTTGTTTGGCGACCCGGCAAAAATTCTTGCAGCTTAGCTGGAATATGTTACCTCACCCACCATATTCACCAGACAGTGTTTCTTTTGGATTTTCTTTTATCTATGTCGTTTCAAAATTATCTCAGTTTTTAAAATTTTAATTATTTGGATCACATAAATATCTCCTTATTAAATTCTTTAAGGAGAAAACATCGAAATTCTGGGAGCATAGATCTTTAATTTGAAGAGAAAATGAAGAAAAGTTGTCCAAAAAAATGTTTCATTTTTAGTTAAATACATTTAATGTGCGTTGTAGTGCATTGGATATCGGCTCGGAACGACAAATCGGGGACCTGAGTTCGAATTCCAGCTGAATTCATTGCATTCACTTACGCGCAAATACTCTTGGGAAAGGTATTAATCCTACTATTCCTTCTGGTTATGGGTTAAATAGCAGGACAGATTGTGTTCTATAGCCTTGGTCGGTAACCAGTCTACCGCAGAAAGCAATGGCAACCTACTGCGGGATAATATTCTGCCCAGTCAGTCATGTCTCTTTCGAGACATGATCGCCCAAGCGTGTATCACGTATGGCACTTAACTGACTGACTGACATTTGATGGCTTCATTTTTTGTATTTTAATTTCTCATAAAAATTACCATTTATTTTCTGGACAACACAAAAATAATCTTAAACTCCCACAATACCCATATTCTTACATATTCAACGTAGAATAAATGATTCATAAAGTATTTTAAAATATATGATAGGGAAACTCGTATGAGCTACTGTCTAGATTATGGATGTTTGTCTGTATGACTTATGTCCTAGAAATAGAGGGCTCAAGGCGATATGTTATAAAATGTATGACTGTAGAGCTAAATATTTTTTCTATTTAATATTATAACATAAACAATTACAGATTACTAACATCTAATCACAGTTTCATGTTATATCTATATTTACTAAAGATTTCAACAGGGACAAGGATTTCTTTAATAATCAGTATCCTCTCAATTATAATGAGAGTATCAGTTATTTTAACTTTATTATTTACTCGGATAAGCATATGATTTGCCACTATGGAACCTTTCACTAAATGCAGTTTCTTCTTTCTCTGTAAAACTGTAAATACTTCTACTGATCTATCTTCATAAAAAAAAATCAAAAATACTCTTTAGCAACGCGTTTATTTGGATTTTACAGAAACTATTTTTATTTATATCTGATTTACACACTATCCTCTTTTGAAAGTCTGCTGAACTTTATCATTCCACCAAGAAATTATATGACATCTCCTTGCTTTCTTCGTTAATTAATTACTTAGTTCCTTAGTTCGCACGACCGTTACTCCCTGCCAGCACCTCATGAATAATGCAAACACGGAACTGACATATCGTTACTTGTTTTCAGTGAGAGAATCAAAGAAAGACAGACAGAAGGGAAGATATATTCGTTTAACGTCTGTTTCAATCAAATCGAAAAAGTTGACAATTACATATATTTTAATTTGTTCACTCTTATAAATAATTGCAAGACAGGTTTTCGGTTAAGCGTTTGCAATACCTTATGATTTCAATCCTTTGAATATTAACTGAGAAAAATGTGGCGGGAAATTTCCATAAAGCTCCTTCCTTGCGGGCCGTTGATCTAGGCAATTATTTTCAAATAACAATGCTCTGCTCGATTGTATTTAACATAGAAGAATATGCCATCTATTAATGAAAGCGAATAATTTTTTATATTTCTCTCGTTTCTGTATCTGTAATAATCCATTTTATTTAATAAAAGAATAAAAATACAACTATTTTCGCATTAAATTAATAATATTGACGATTAACCTTTTAGCTACTGAATGTCCCAAGTACAAAATTATCCCCCATTTTTTTACTTTGTTATTACTAATTCCAGTGAGCTAGGTAAAAACACAATAAATTATTCTTTTTTCGACTGTTTATGAGCATGGCTTCCAGGAGTGATTTCTAAATTATGCAAATTATGCAACATTAATTCAATAAATATTCAAACTAGCTGACATTTGATGTCTGACAATCAGAATTTTCAAGTTTCTAGGGTTTCATTTAAAAAAAATGAATAAGGGCTACAAACGTCATATTAAGGAAAACTTGCAGAAGATACAAAAGTATTTTCGCGTTTGAAATTTTGACATACTGTAAATGAAATAATTTCACATTTTCTTTTATTTTTTCATTTGATTGAGATGTTGGTTGAAAATTTATGCTTCTTACTGAGGACTTTTGAATTGTAAATTAGTTACAATCATCAATGAGTTTTACATATGCGGGAAAGTCGAATCGACGAGTTATACAGATGTGGAAAAGTGGAATCCAGTAGACCAGTTCAAGTAACATCCTAATTCATTATGCTTTCTTGGGAAAACATGTCCTTCTCTTCAGCAGTGTAGCCTGAGATCTTTAGCTTTGAATAGTGGTTAGTTTAGAACAGTGATTCTCAACCGCTGTGCCCTGTGTGTGTGTGTGTGTGTGTGTGTGTGTGTGTGTGTGTGTGTGTGTGTGTGTGTTCGGAAGTAGTAATTGTAGATTTATTTTGTAAATAAATGAATAAGTATTAAAACTGTTATCTAACAATAACTTAAAAGGCTTTAATAGTTTTATTGCGTATTTCTATTTTTTATTTATGTGAGTTAGACTTATCAACCCGAATATTTTTTAAAAAATAAGAAAGGAGAAAGACTTCGCTCAACTGAAGTAGATATTAGTTTGTTTATCGTACATTTGGCAAAACATTGAAAGAATTAAGAAAAGAAAGCAAACAAGTACAGCTTTCACAATTAATAAACTTAAAAACATAGTTAAACGGAAAAACTGAAATAAGCAGTTTCCTATATGCGTGTGTAGTTTTAAAAAAATCAATGGTTTTATTTCGTAACAGTCATTTACAACTTTTGTTAAGTGTGCCGTGATATATTCATTTGCTCGTAGGTGTATCATTGCGCAAAAAGTTTAAGAAAAGCTAGTTTAGAAGAAGTACTGAATAGAGTAACCGAAATCGCTAGTATTAAACGCTATTCCTTTTATTTCATCTGTTACGTGTTATAAATTGTAACAAAAGAAACGAAATGATTGACCAAAACACAGAGTTAAGTCACAGACAAATATTTAATTTACTAAAAAACACAAAATAAGAATATTTACAAATATACAGTTTTTGAATTCAAATAGAAAACATAGATTTTACTACTGGCATGTGAAGTGTTAAGAAGAGAGACGTAAGGAGTGAATGAAGTAATTTTTACACGTTAGGCTAGCGAGTATTCTAAGTACTATTTTTTGGAAATCCTCAAATGTGTATATAAAGAATATTTTTTTTTTGTTTGGTCAATGAAAGCGTCATATTTTTTTACCCATTTAGTACTATGAGGTTCTATTTCATGTTTTTGTTAGTCGTCAAATTTTAGTGAACATTCTTTAGGCTGGCTATATTAATCCTGAATCGAGTTGATAATGTCATCTAATCATTTTAATAACTAACTACTCTCTTCCCCAAACCTATTTTTATAGTGGCTAATACCTAATTTGCATATTTCTCGAAATCTCTCGAATTCTCTAGTTTCTTCTAGAACATTCTATGATCTTCCAAACGTTCTATTTCTAATTTACTTATTTTTACAACTACTTCATGAATTAAAACAGTTTTGTAATAATAAGTAAGACACAAAGAATTCCTCACTGTAACTTTTAAACATTTTGTGGACTTTATGAATATTATTTTTATATAAATGCATCCACATAACACATCGATATCAATTTTTCAACTGATAGCTAAAAATCTAGGTATCGTTTTATGCTTAATATTAAATAGAAGTGAGCCCAACTCGTTTAAATCTACGCCGGTTGTTGGCTTAATTTCAATAGTTTCCGTTCTCATTAAATTTGAGTGACATCCAATTCTTCAGATTTGGGTATGGAGAAACATTTAGCGGTTGGGTAATTGTAGGATTAACTGAATCAGAAAGATGAGAGAAAATACGAGGATGGGAAATTACACCGATCTTTCCAAGAATGTACATTAATCCGAAGATAATTAAGAAAAGAAATGTACGTGTGGTTTTGTAGTGATACAGAGCAAAAGCGATGGACCGGATGTTTGCGCTTTCACGACCAAAAGGAAAATGACCCAAAGTCGTCCGTGCGCCGCCGGCTCCGCGGAGATGTTCCGGTTGAAAACTAAAAAGTAATTAAATATTAAATTTCCAGGTCGCGAGCCTACGCGAATTTTATTTATCAGCCAATGGGAAGCCCAGAAGCAAATACAAGTGTGAAATCCCAAATGAGCTGCTCTGATCCAAAAAGAAGTTATAAAAAGCGGATACAGAAAGCATTGCAGACCGACCGACGCAAGCCGACACACATGGACTGACTAGAGAAAGATAGGAGTGTAATTAATATCCCTTGACCTAAGTCAAGCGGCTACTATGTTCGCCTCCCTTACCTCTTTGCCTTCTTCCCTGTCTCAAAAACTACTTACTGATCGAAGGAGCGAATACATCAAAGACATTCCTTACTTACTCGCACCCAAATTCCTAAGTATTAATTCTCTTTCAGCATTTTATTGCCATTAACATTATAAAGTTCGTTGTACTCATATTCAAAGACTGTTTCCTTACATAAAAGACGCCTCCACACAATTTAAGTATAAATTATTTTGTCAGTCTTCGATTGCCACTATAGTTTCGATATGTTAAGTCTTGAAAAGTCATAGCATAAAATTTGAATAAAATAAAAACCCTGATATTCTCAAATATTTTTCCAACAACTTACAACCTCAGAGTCTATTTGTACTGCGTATTGGAAATTGCAGACTTAGCAGAGGCGAATATCGATAAAATGAAATAAACAATTATCGGTACTTTGTATATTTTTCAGTATTAAATTTTGCTGTTCATAACATGAAATCCCACTTTGACGTTCTTCAAAAAAATAATGAGGGATTTTTAAAGAACTGTTAATGCTTATAACATGTCATTCTGTGAGAGTAACAAGTACAATGTAAACATTACTGCTTTGAGTTTTCAGTGACAAAAGCAATTTCCTTTGCGGACGTTTATTGGGAGTAGGATTAAACATCTGACCTGTGAAAAAGCGGATGAAACTTTTTCTGTATGTAGACTGGTCTCCATTGCTATATATGGAAATTGTGTGGAGATAACACGTCATCGCTAGATGGAGAATTGCTATGGTGAGTGTCAATGGCCAAGCTGAAGGGCTCCCTCTACATTATCAATACCCACATGACTGTGAACACAGTAAAACTTTACCTTGTAGGACACCGGCTGTAGTTAGACTTGGAGAATGGTGGAATTCCCAAGACACATTGCACATGAGGACCTATTTTGTTTTTAATACTGATATATAGGGGGTACCGGTTATGCGCTTAGTTGTGAACATACGACAGTTGGTGAGGGAATGATCGTGATGATAATTATGATGAGTTCGTGGGGACGTAGAAATCCAATTAAATACCACAGTTCAGTGAGTGATATTTATTTTTAACAAAATCATGAAATATCTTTATGGAAAATAAAGAACATTATTGTTGCATTATGAAGAAACAGCATAATATTATTTTAACAATTCAGTCAGTCAATCAAGTATCATACGTGATACACGCTTGGGCAATCATGTCTCTTTCGAGACATGACTGACTGGGCAAAACATTATCCTGCAGTAAGTTGCCATTACTTTCTGTGGTGGACTGGCTACCAGCCAAGGCTATAGAACCCAAGCTGTCCTGTTATATAACCTATAACTGGAGGGAAGAGATGGATTGATACCTTTCTCAAGGGTATTTGCGCGTAAATGAATGCAAAGACTTTAACTGGAATTCGAACTCGGCTCCTCGATTTCTCCTTCCGAGTTGATATACACCACAACGCACATGTTAATTACATATTTTAAATGTTGTTTACATGTGTGAATCTCTAAACTAATCAAACAAATTCAGGAATTATTTTCATATTTATGGTTATCAGCTAAAAAAGAAGTAAAACGCCAACTCCATCCCGGGGATGCTAAAATCAAGCAGGTGCAGTAATTTAAATTATTATTATTTTTTAATCATTTCACCCCAAGCATTCCACTGCCACTATTGCGCTTGGGGCTACATAGGGGAAGGTAAATAGAAGTGGTTAGATATAGAAAATCTCAGAAGTGGGAGTGATGGATAGTTGGGTGGGTGGGAAAAGTGTTTGAAAAAGTGGAAGCGAGTTAGTTTGTTAGGAGGTGTCTATTGACCTTACATTTAAACTCCTGGAGGTTGTAGCCGGTGAAGCAGTCATGTGGAAGGGAATTCCACAGTCGGGAAGTGCGAGAAGAGAAACTGTTGTAGAAGTTGCGGCTGCATTTTATCGGTTTCACTGTAAAAGGGTGGGATCTAGTTGCTAATCTAGTATCTCGTGCAAATCCGAACATAGGGGGCACCAGTGATCTAAGTTCATCGGAGCAGAAGCCGTGAAATTATTTATAGAAGAGAAGCCACGAGAGAGACTGCAGGCGGTCTGCTAAGTCGGTATCGATCATATTACAGACCCTCCGCTGTACCTTGTCGAGAAGCCCAAGGAGAATAGCAGGGGTACCCGACCAGATATGGCAACAGTATTCAATGCACGGGCGGATGGTAGATTTATAAATGTGCAGGATAGATTCAGACGGAAAAAACGTCCGGGCCCTGCACAGAGAACCGACTTTCATAGCAGCGCATTTAGCAATGGATTCGATATAGTCATTCCACTTGAGGTCCGCTGAAAGTGTGAGACTAAGGAGGCGTAGTGTTTTACTCTTGGGAGGCAAGCCTGGTCCATGCTAATAGGGCCATGCTAAAAATACCTGCGAAATGTCTGACAGAGAACGCGAAGGTAGTTATTGAGATTCAAAGGCGCATTGTCTTGAGCAAGGAAGTATTCTAAAAGCTAAGCAAAGTATTGAGAGACAGTAACATTTCATTGGTACTTGATTGTTAAGTGATATATGTTAAGTGATATATGTCCTCTTATATGGCAGCAAATGAGGGACAATCCCATCGAAAATGAAAGAAAGACGAAGAAACCGAAATTTGTTTCAACAGAAGGATGCTGAGGATACCATAACAGAATATAAGAGCAATAACAAATTTTGGGAGAGAATGGAAACGAAAATTAAACGTAGTTTTAACACCAGGAAAAGACAGCTTAATTTTCTGGGACACGTAATGTGGAAAGACGGCTTGGAGAATGTAATACTCACAAGGTGGACAGTGGGAAAAAGAAGAGGTAAGCAATGCGTAATATACTTGATGGGATTAAACAATTGAACGACAGAGCCGAGTTTATGAAAAATACCAAGAAAAAAATTTAAGGGCTAAAAAGGATAGGGGATGTAAAGGGTCATGATCGACTGCGTCTTGAAGGGACAAGGCACATAAAAACATCTAAACATTCAGCCAATGGTTCTTAAAAGAAATGCAAATAATCTGTTTAAATTCTGCTTCTAATAATGATAAAAACGTATAACATTGTCGAATATTATCCATATTATTGTTTCTCTGAATTACAGTATTGTTTATCTTTCATATATTATTTTTTGTTTTGTTACTACATAATTTGGTAAAACTAGAAAGAAATTCCTGATTGGTTTTACAGATACAATATCTCTGCTCCCTGATCAACAAGAAATAATTAATTCGTACTGTTAGGCACGGCTGTTTATATATTTTAACCATAGATGTAAATTATTACTGGGGATTAGTAATACAATATTATTATATACTACAAGGAAGTGACTTCAGAAAATGTAGTAGGTTAGTAGTAAGAACTAACAAACTCATCTGGAGACAGAAACACTAAAGTCACGGAGGTTAAATGAAGTTGCGTTATACTCATGTTTAGTTAGTTGCTTACCCTTTAATTTTGTTTTGTCTTGGCTGGTTGAGTAATTTTGTTGAGCAATATATCAACCTCTGTGGGTTTATTTAATGTCGAAAACTAAACATTTTGAGAATAATTTTATGGCTTCAACGAAATATTCTCCCTATTATAATAAGAACCGTTGTGCATATATATATATATATATATATATATTGTAAGAAAGTTATTGAACACGTAGGTTTTAAATCCACTGTTCATGCATTTACTTTTATAAAGAGTGCTCGATACAACGTAGAGCTTTATATTGTAATGTTTTTTACAATGGTTTATAAAAGCATAGTATCATTGATGAGGGGCAAACGTAGCTCCAAAACGCGAAAATGTTTGTGTAGTGATACTATTCTTTTATAAACCATTGTAACAAATATTACAATACTATATTATCGACCATAAGTTTGGAATCACATAGATTTAGTCTCTGAGAGAAGGAAATAAAAAAATATGTTTTAGAAAAATAAATATAGATATATTACATTGTTGCTCAAAATTATACAATAATTAAAACCAAAATTAACAATTACAAATTTAATTAAAGTTAGAACATATTTTTTTTCATAAAAAAAAAACACCACGTGCCTTTATTTTTGCAGAGCAAATCCTTAAAATTCTTTCTAATAACTTATAAAAATAAGTTCGTGAAAGTGATTTCCAACATCCTGCAAGCTTTTAAACAACATTTGTTTATTTTTAGGAAGTTTATTTCGAACTGTACGATTAATTTCATCCCTTATTCTTTTTCCTTAATAGTGGTTTCTTAACAGCTACACAGCCTTTAACCCCAGCAGAATGAAGTCGTCTCTTAACGGTAGTAACAGATACTGGATGTTGCCGAGTAGAATTCATTTCAATTGTTCATTCTGGGGCTGTTTTTCTTCTATTCCTCTTGCTAGATATGATCAACTGCCTATCCTCTAAAATAATTGTTACTCTGGGCCTACCATATCTTTTTCTGTCGAGGTTTAACTCAGTTGCACGAAGTCGTTGAAGGCAATAATGCAGGCCAAGTTTAATTTTTTGCGACAACACGTTCAGAAAATTCTTCTTTAGAAAGAATTTCAACCTGAGCACTTTTTCAATGTTTATCAGTTTTTTCCTTGCCATTTATACCGGAGTAATATGGTTTACAAAAATAAATTATACCGTAATTATAATATATGAATAAATCTGAATTTTCGGCAAAATCTTGCTCATAATAAGAGGAGTCAAGTAATAAACTGAGTAAATGTTTACTTTAACGTTGAACAGAATACTTTTTTTTACTTGACCTCTGCATAAGAATAACAAAATATACAAACTCGGCGAATTTGATTCTGCTAAAAATTTGGGTGGTCTCAAACTTATGGTCGGTAGTGTGTGTCCATATATATATATAAATTATATTTTAGAACATGTACATAACTTCTCGATATATAATCGCTACTAAGGCGCGTCCGTTTCTGCATCAGAGTACCGATGCTTCGTAAGGCGATGTGGTACTGGGGATCCTTTTCATTTTCATTTATTTTGTTTCGTTAGGGGTATTGGCTGGGGGGGTGATATTGTGATATTTCGTTGACAGTTGGAATTTTTTGTGGAGAGTGTTAGTGTGTGTTGGTGGGTTTTAGCAAGATAATGGAGTCAGTCTGTGACCGTTGGAATTTATTAGTTGGTGCGGATATTTTTTTTTTATTTTTATTTTTGCAGAGTCTTTACAATCGGTGTAAGTTTGCATGTTTAATTTTATTATTGGGTTTAGGGAATGTGTTATTTGTCTTACGTTTCTAATTTTTGATTTTTTATATCATTGTTTGGGAATCGCTTTCTCTATTCAATTTTTAATTTTGAATCTTTGATTTTTAATTAGATCATTTTTTGGAAATCATTTTCACTATTAAATTTGTAAGTTTTAATTTTCTATTCTCATGGGTCATATTCTTGGCTCTGTTAGTGTTTTTTTAGCATGATTGTAATGTTAGCTCTCTGATGTGCTTGAAGTTTACTGTGATTTCATGCCTCTGGTTTAAAAGCTTGTTATTGTTCATATAGTTAAGTATCTCAATTTTTTCTTGAAGACAGAGGAAACATGGTTCCTTTATAGATTTAGGTGTTCTTGCTTGTTTAAGGATTTTCCATTTAACTCTAGGTGTTTTATTTTCGTTTTTTAACTTCCAAAAATATTTGGAGAGAGATGTCATGTTTTGTTTTTCTTTGTTATTGAAGGATGACAGGTGATTATAAAATCGCTTTTTAAATACGTTCATGGTATTTCCGTTATACATTTTTCCATCCTTAGGATTCTCCATAGATTAGATCGAACACATATATATCAGGGATTTCGTCTGACATTTGTTGTTCATGGGGCATTGGTTAGGGTTTCTACAGTTACAGGGGTTGTAATTATGTGTCGGATTGGTATTAGTGTTGGAGTTATTTTTGCTGTGTGTTTTTAATATTTTGTTGTTATGTACTTTAATTGTTTTCTCTAGATTATTGGAACAGCTATCGCTTAGTTTAATTGTATTTTTATTGAATATTTTATTTAGAGGGTTATTTTGGGGGAAATGCTTATCTATTAGTTGAAGAAATTTATATCCCAGTTTGAAGTTAATTGATTGATTAAAAGGAGGGTTATACCATACGATTTTTCGGTTCTTATCATTGCCCTTTGAACTTCTGAAGTTTTCCACAAAATTGATTTTTGATGATTGATATCCGCTATCCTTTAGGATTTTATCGTAAATTACCTTGTGTTTATTGAATATTTCTTTACTGGATGAGTGTGCGCTAAAGCGGCGTTCTATTGATGATGGGATGTGTTTGATAATGGATGGTGGGTGGTTAGAGTTGGGGTTTATATATATTGGGTTCGAATTGTTCTTCATGTAAGGTTGGAAAATGTTCGATACTAAGTCTAATGTTATGTCTAAGAAGTCTACTCGCTTGATGTTGGGGTTAATCACTACGTTAAGACCGAAGGATTTAAAGACTTTATGAATTAGTTTCCTGATTTTATCGACCTTACCTCCAGTAGATTCATTAATTATCATGAGTCCGTCGTCTCTATATAGTCCTATATTATTCGTATCTATTTCTTTATGCGCAGTGAGGTTGTACAGCAGGAATAGCCCCACCAGATCTAAAGATTCTGTTGAATCCAGGGCTCCCATGGATAAATCAAAATTATCCGTTGAATTTTTTGTCCACTGTTGGTTGTCGTGGAAGAGAACAGATTTTCTACAGTTCAGGATTATCTTGATTTCCTCCTTAGTGATGTCCGAGTAGAATTCGGCGAACTCAAGGGCGAGGTTAAAGAGGTCTAACACTCTAACACTCTCCACAAAAAATTCCAACTCTCAACAAAATATCACAATATCAACCCTCCCAGCAAATACCCCCAACAAAACAAAATAAATGAAAATGAAAAGGATTCCCAGTACCACATCTCCTGACGAAGCATCGGTACTCCGATGCAGAAACGGACGCGCCTTCGTAGCGATTATATAATCTAAATTCTGAAATATAATTTATAATAAATATTCGCAGCTCTATATAGAAAATTATATATCGAGCACTGTTTTAAATTAATGTTTTGGACGTGGAAAGAATTCTTCGTCCTGTATTCACTCGGATATATATATATATATATATATATATATATATATATATATATATATATATATATATATATATATATATATATATATATATATGAGCTGAATTTATGGATCGAAATCCGTCAAGATGAGAAGAATAAATCATCAACAAGTTGGAAAAAGTCTCTTTAATCTAACATGTTTTACTAATAACAAGCTTCTTTTAGGATTTAATAAGGATGAATGATTTAAAAATTAGAGAAATGGTATTTTTAAAGTGAGGTGTTGTTTCAAACGTCAGATACTTGTCACGTGTGATAAAGCAATGTCTGAAAATTATATGTAGAAGATAAAACATGTGATTGTTTAAATGCATGTGTCAACGCGTTCTTTTTAAATAGTGTAAGAAAAAACAGTTATGAATCTATGCGTTGAGAGAAATCAAATGATGGAACGATTTTCATTCTAAATAACCAGAAAAACACGTACGAATAATAAACGAAGTATATTTCCGCTTAAACTCTAGTGAATATAACATTATTGGTTTGTATCTTTCAATGAAACAAAAAATAACTATGTATTAAAATTATTATAATAATGTAATATTATATGAATAAAACCATATATATAAATTATCACAAAAATATTAACGGTTAGAAACTTTCAATGAAATAATAAATTACTAAATAAAATATAAAATTAATCATAATAATAATCATAATAATGAGATAGAAAGAATCATAATCATAAACAACTCTAAATTATATATAATGATAATAAGTAAGAAAACTGTTACATTTTTAATTACTATCGGTAACTTATTTAATAATATCTACTGGTATTTTGCGGATGTGCGTTGTGGTTCAAATTCCAGCCGAATTCATTGCATTCACTTAAACGTAAATCTCTTGGGAAAGGTATTAATCCGTCTATTCCTTCCAGTTATGGGTTAAATATCAGGAGAGATTGGGTTCTATAGCCTTGGTCTGCAACCAGTCTACCGCAGAAAGCACTGCGGGATAATCTTCTGCCCAGTCAGTCATGTCTCTTTCGAGACATGATCGCCCAAGCGTGTATCACGTATGGCACCTAACTGACTGACTGACTGGTATTTTGGATTCATTAATTATTATTTTATGAAAAATTTTGGAAGTAATGTAATGATTTCAACGTGTGTTTAAAAAATATGATCGATCCCAACCTGGTAGCTCAGCTCGGAACACTTTCCCACCGACTTAATATGGCTTCCCACTGTCTATTTTGCAAATACTTTCACGGTTACTGCTCCGCTGAGCTTAGTTCGCTGGTGCCCACTCTGCATGAATTTACTCACGCTACTCGACTAGCAATTAAGTCCCACCCTTTTACGGTAAAACCAATCAAATATAAATACATCTTCTACCCCAAAAGCTTCTTTTCTCGCAATTCCAACATCTGAAATCCCCTTCCGTATACTTGCTTCTCTGACAGCTACAATGTCAATTGCCTTCTCTTATATTATTAACTCGCATCCTTTCCCTAACAACCCTTGTATTATGATCTTTTCTCCATCTATTTTATTCTCATGCAGCTCTTTTCACACCAGTGTTCTCATCATTCTTTTACCAATTTTCTCACATATTCCGTAACTGGTTTCTCATTTTCATAACTCTTCTTATATAACCCCCCTGCGCACCAGTAGTAGTGCTGCATTGCTTAACGTGAAATGATTATAAGAGAAAAAATAAATTTATTTTTGTGCCGGTAATTTATAATAATTTCATTGCGTTAGTTCACTAAATTTAAGAATTTTAGTTTTACATCTAAGTTTAAGTAATATCTTGTTTAAAGCTAATATGAGGTTGTGATTTTCTTTTAGTCTTCTATCTGTGTAGAGAGACCTCTGTCTTTTAATTGCCTAAAAATATTTAGACAGAGCGGTCTGGATTTTAAGGTGGGGCATAGAAGAGGAATACTTATGCTGATAACATCTCTGTTTCTAAGGTCTGGCAGAAATTTCAAAATATACTTTTATTTCTCTATCGTATTTCATTTGAGATATATATATATATATATATATATATATATATATAGAGAGAGAGAGAGAGAGAGAGAAAATAGCAACGCAGTATCGGCTCAGTTCATTAGAGAGACAATATTTAGGCAACAGTGGCTGAGATCTTTCTCTTTACTGACTTTTATTATACTTTACTTCCAATTATGAAAGCGTTTGCCATGTGCTTGCTCTTTACCAGTCGCATATGATTTTATTTTATTTTTGCAGTAATTACGTCGTCGAGTAGTGAATAATCTATCTATCTATCTATCTATCTATCTATCTATCTATCTATCTATCTATATATATATATATTTTTTTTTTTTAAATATTTTGTCGTCTTTCTTTATAGCAGAAAATTGTACTGTTGATAAAATTATTATAAGTACGTATTGTTGGTAAATTGTCTTTAAAATTTGTAATGTTTTTATAAGTACTATTTCTACTTTTACTATAAATATGTATTGTAATTTTTTAGAAATTGTGTATTTTTGTACTTCCATAATATTTTGTTTTTATTGGGGGGGGGGCTAATGTGTGCGCATAGCTATCACCCCTAACAGGTGCTACCACTCCGTCTTCTATGAGCAGTAGATAATACTCTGATATAGTTAATTTTAGCTTTGATTTGATGAGGATTCGTTCAAACTAAAGTGAAGACTTACAGTTTAATAGAGAGTGATTAAAAAACAAAAAATTATCGAAAAACTGCGGATTAAGCTTATATAACTTGACTGCGCTTCAAGGTGATGACATGAACTCTTAGATGCCAGTTCTTTGATCTATGATGCATTTAGGCAATTGTATGTTTTCTAGCTTTTTGAAACATAAAAATAATCAACTTCCCTAGAGAACATAATTAAGTCCAGATAGACCGTTACTCGTCATGTTTCCGGTACGATATGGACTAATAACATTATATCAAGGCTTATTTAAGTTATCCACAATACCTTCTTACCAAAATATTTTACGCTTACTTTGATCATTTCTTTCTATGCAAGGCAACAAAGACATTAAGACAAAATGGCTTATTAAGCGCTTAAGAATATGAAGAAAAGGATGTAATTATATTATTAAGGACAGCGCACAAGAAAAAAACAATAATTATGAAAACAAAAAATAATGATTGTCATTGCAATTCTTGAGTATAAAAGATGAGTGGAAAACAAGAAGCCGCAAGAGATTTCAACAAGCAAGTAGTTACGAGAGAATAAAATTTTACCATATTAATTTTACCCTAGTAAAATTTTACGGTTTCATCTAGTGATTTCAACTGTAAAATGATGAGAACTAGCTGACAATTCAGTACTGCGTTTAAATTCGTAAAGCTAAGGTATCAAAATAGAAAGATAGTCAGAAGAATTAGCATGAAACTATTCATAGAAAAGGTAAACAGATGCTACATTACGACGTTGAGAAAGAGATTGAATCTTTCATGCCATGCCTTGACCGAGAACATTACACAATATTTCTTGGATTTTATAAGGAATCTCCAAATACATAGAAAAAAGACTAAATCAGCCACAGCAAAGTTAAATGCAAAGACGAACGAAAGATTTATAAATGTGTAAGTTTCGGACAAGAAATTTCCTTCTAGGACTGCACAGTATAGTATCAAGCAAGTGAATGTTAGTCAGAGAAACTCCAATAAGTTATATTCCTGGAGGTTAGAAGCAATCATTTTGACACAAGATTTAGAAAAATCTTTAGATGATTAAAAAAGAACATTTCGTTTTTAAAGACATTATAATAACAAGCCAGTAACAGAATGTAGATATTTTTTAGATAAGCTGGAATTTTGTCGTTATCGAACTGAAATACCATAAAGTTAAAAGTAAATACTTGTCTCATCAGCGCAGATACAGCATTGATGTAAATTAGGGACAACATAAGACCAATTCTATAGCCATGGGATATACCGCATTAATGCGAAATTATCGAGAAGAGTAGCCGTTCTGGCAACATTCATTTTCCGTTTTAATTCAATTACGGTTTAGTTTTAAACTAATCGAAATTCATTTATGTTGTGGAATAGTTTTCGCACTGAAGGTTATAATCGTGTTATGTCGGTTGCTAATCGACTTAACGTACCGAAAATGTTAGGAACTTGGTAATCTTCCATTTAAAACTGACTCCTTAGTATTCGGCTAACTGCCGACTTATATCAACTGCCTAGCAGTTCTACTGAACTCCAATAGAAGTCTTAAGAACTCCTATGAACTTCCCGTTAACACTTATTAACATAGGAGGGAGAGTTCATTATCTGAGGAATAGATGTGTTTCCCCATAACAATTTATTACTTATGGTAATAATTCTAGTTGCTGAACAAAATCACCCCAAAAATTCAGTAGCTTCATCACACTTACCAAACAAGAAAAAAAATTATTTGTTTATGCTTTCTTTTTATTGGATACTCGTATTTGAGTAAATAAACTGGTACGCGATACACACTTTGGGCGATCATCTCTCTTTCGAGACATGACTGACTGGAGAGCAGATTATCCCGCAGTAGGTTGCCATTGCTTTCTATGGTAGACTGGTTGCCAGCCAAGGCTATAGAACAAAATCGGTCCTCTTATTTAACCCATAACTGGAGGGAAGCGGCGGATTAATACCTTTCCCAATGGTATTAGTGCGTACGTGAAGGCAAGAAATTCAACTGGGATTCGAATTCGGCTCCCCGATTTGTAGTTCCAAGTCGATATTCACTTCACCAAAACGCACATCCTATATATATATATATATATATGTGTGTGTGTGTGTGTGTGTGTGTGTGTGTGTGTGTGTGGGTCTAAATAAATAAAAGATTTGTTTGAAAAATATGCCACCTCTGGAAGGATTCAAACTTGCGTTGCTTAGAAAAAACCGTCAATTAATCTGACGTGTCTCAGACTGCTCGACCACGATTATTTGAATTTTGACAAAACTCAAATTAAGCATTTAAACATACAATTTCCTGATTTTTCATAATATTCATATCTGCTCTGTTTTTGCATCCTATATTAAAAAGATATGTAAACAAAACTATTATTAACTCAGACATATCTTTAATTTATTTGTTTAAACAATATATATATATCTACCGGCCTAAATAATCGATAACTCTTGTTAAGACGTTGATTCGAGCTTTGATTACTGCAAATTCTTCGCGTACGAGTTGTCTAAGACATGTCCAATCAAGTGACGGTTTCCCTTAGAGGGTGCAGATTCGAATCCTACCGGATTACGCATATATTCCTAACAATATTCCTCGATTATTCGGCCGGTATATATATATATATATATATATATATATATATAAGGCAAGATTTTTTTTGTGTGTGTGTCTCTGTCTGTCTGTATGTCCTTTATACAAATCCACAATTTTTATCCGATACTACCCAACTTTCAGACAACTATTCCTTACGCTTCTGGTCAGGTCATGGGCTACTTATTTTTTCTAATTTAATCCGATATTGGGAATAGTAAACCCGATATACGAACATGTCTGATCAAGATAAGGATTTCAACCTTTTTATCGTAGTTCTTGCTGTGGAATTTGCTCTAACTTGGTAAAATTATCATACATTAGTAAATCTTCTCACACCACACATTTTTCCCGATATCGGAAATAGATACCCCCGATATTCTATCGAATCTTATCAAAATTCGATATTCAGCCATCACTATGGCTCCTCTTTTCCAATTTTACTGCCGATGAGTACGATAAGTTTTCATGGACTTACTTAACTTAATTTATCCCTCGATGATTTATTTGACTCCGATTTTGGAAATCGATATCTCAATAACCTATCGAGCCTAATCAAAACCAGTTTTTCAGCCCTTTTATTTTGATTTTTCCTTCGTATTTTGCTCTAAGTAGATACAAATATTGTTCTTAGTATTAATAATCTACGTTTTTTCGCGCCAATGTCAAAAGAGTCTGAGCTCCAGGACCATGGATTAGTTTTAAAGCTTTCATTTCACCCGAGCAATATACATATATATATATATATATATATATATATATATATATACATACAGACATACATACATATATACTGCTAAAATATATATATATATATATATATATATATATATATATATATATGTGTGTGTGTGTGTGTATTAATTATGTTAATGTATTTTTTTAAACATTATTTTTAATGGATACTCTTATTTGATTAGGATGTGTGTTGTGGTACAGCGGGTATCGGCTCGGAGCGGGAAACCGGGGAGCCGAGTTCGAATTCCAGTTGAATCCATTGTATTCACTTACGCGCAAATACCCTTGGGAAAGGTATGAATCCGTCTCTTCCTTCCAGTTATGGGTTAAATAACAGGACAGATTGTGTTCTAAAGCCTTGGTCGGCAACCAGTCTACCGCAGAAAGCAATGGCAACCTACTGCGGGATAATCTTCTGCCCAGTCAGTCATGTCGATTTCGAGACATGATCGCCCAAGCATGTATCACGTATGGCACTTAACTGACTGACTTATTTGATTAGATACATAGTTTTAATATAATTAAACAGTACATATTATTACTTCCTTCGATAGACTTGTTTACAACCAAGGCTAAAATTCCTAATTTCCCATGCTATTTAACCTATAGCTGGAGCGAGAAAAGATGGATAAATACCTCTCCACGGGTATTTTTGTGTAAGTGAATCAAACAAATTCGACTGGAAATCGAACTCTGCTTCTTGATTTATTACTCTGAGCCAATACAAAAGCACATCACAAAGCACGTACGTTACTGAGATGAAAATAAATTTCTGATAAAACAGAAAAATTTAAGTGAAATGTAGTCAAGTTAAGGGATAGTAGTTGGCGCCCAACAATATAAACAGACAAGGGATAGGCACTTGGGGAGCAATGGAAGCTAGAGTGTTATCAGTCGTATCCAAGTAATGCTACCTACCGCGCGAAAATATGCTGCTTAATTAGTCATGGATCGATTTATAAGTGTCCCAATTCCGTTCCATAAAAATGAAACTGAATTTTGGTCGAATTTAAAATAAAACAATTATAGATATATAAAACATTAAGCTAAGTTAATTTAAAATAACTATTTTTTTTTTGTAAAAAAAACAATCCTACACTATTTACATTGTTCGGATCATTGTCCTCATCTTTATGGCCTTTATTACGACGTTTCGGCTGGTGTATAATCCGGCCTTTTTTCGAATTTCGAAAACCCTTTATTTCAATCGCTTCTTACATCGTACGGACAATTGTCCGCATCTTTCATGCTATTTTACTGAACATATTACCCAGTGGATATAGAAGATGGTTAGTTCAAGTGACTTCAACCAAAAAGTTGTGAATTCCATCCCAGGAGTTAGAAATAACTTAGAGAGTTAAATTAAAGTGAAATAACTACATGGTTACCAAAAGCAGCATCACACATGGAATGAAAATTATATACCCCAGTGATCGTAATAAAGGGGTCGGTTCAAAATTCATAGCACCTATAGAGAATCGGAGCGTACAGCGTACAGTAGCCGAAGCGTTGTAATAATTGCAATAAAGATGAAGACAGTAGTCCGAACAATGTAAATAGTGTAAATATTATTTAACTCAGAAGTATAGACTAACACAGGAACAATTTTGTTTATATTATTTAAAAAATTTATATTTGATATTTAAATGATACGAATTTGCTTGGTCTTCAAATATCTTCACGTCTCTTTTTCTATTTTCTCTCGTCGCATTGCGGTGAGATCTCACTGAAAAAAAAAACGAATATCATTTGATCTCCGCAAATAAGTAATGTCGAGCCCCTATATGAGGGTTAGCTTGGGAACCCCCGATATTTAAGCAGTTAGCTACAATCGGAAATATATCACGGCTTTAAATAGCCCGTGAAGGTTTGTCGTCTCCTAGGAAAATATGTCGTTAGATCATTCAGAATACATTTGTAACATTGCCGATGACGCACCAGCTTACATATTTAGTTTTAAACAGTAATGATGAAGTCTTAGGAATAACAACTATTAGCAATAAGAAAAGATACAGTGCCTTACCTGCTAAAGCCATAAAACTCGTGAAATTTTGTTTAATGTATTTTCTGTCATTTGAAATCTAAAATTTCACACTGTTACACGGCTTCCTAAACTCCAACGGCTGAAGAACAAATATTGAAACACACCTGTTTAACACACTATTCGCTTGATGACTACAAAAAATAAAAATAAATATATATGAACAGTGAGTGAACTCTGATTAAAAATATAAAAATCAGCTTCTAAGGTAAAACGAAACCTTATAATTAAGGTTTAATTATTTTCATACATATTCGTCGGCAAATTTCGTTTACGTGTTATACGCTGTCACCTATCCTTTGACAAGACATAAAATAATCAACTATTCAAGTGAAGTGATTTTTATAACATTATTATCAGAATATTAAGAGACATACATATGTCGTTGGAAACAAAGAAATGAGTACTGAACTGTTACGTGATAGCTGTCCATCTGTATAACCGCGAATGCTGGACAATCTCCTCTAATTTGTAGAAGAGACCTGAAGCAACAGAAATTTGGTGCAACAGAAAGATGGCGAGAGTCACTCACTAATGTGCCATGCTTGATACACACTTGGGCAATAATGTCTCGAAAGAGACGTGAATGACTGGGCAGAAGATTTTCCAGCAGTAGGTTGCAATTACATTCTACGGTAGACTAGATGCCAAACAAGGCTATAGAACCCAGTCTGTCCTTCTTTTTGACATATAAATAGGGGAAAGAGACGGATTAACACCTTCCCAAGGATATCTGTGCGTAAATGAATGCAACGAATTCAAAAAGAATTTGAACACGGTTATCTGATTTCTTCTTTCAAGACGATAGCCTCTGGACTACAAGACACATCCACATGATCAGGACACCATGGCCAAATACGGGTCCTGGGCATGACGGTAAACTGCATCCAACATCAAGACCTCTGATTGGGAAGTTGTGAGGAGCATGGAACCACATCTTAAAAAATTGGTGTTGTTCCCAGGTCCACTCTGACCCGGAGTGGTACCACCTGTTAGGGGTCCCAGCTATAGGTAGGTGATTTGATTCCAAGGTTAGGTCAAAACACTATGAAAATATAAAAATACAATTTTATAAATATATATATATATATATATATATACATATATATATATATATATATTTATTTAATTATTTATTTATTATAAATTATGTTTTAGAACATGTACATAATTTTTTAATATATCTGATATATAAAAAAAATATATATAAATATATTATAATATTGATATATTAAAAATTATGTACATGTTCTAAAACATAATTTATAATAAATATTCACAGCTCTATACATCATATATCGAGCACTGTTTTAAATTAATGTTTTGGACGGAAAAATTTCTTTCTTCGGTCTGTACCCACTCGGATATATATATATATATATATATATATATATATATATATATATATATATATATATATTGAAATAGAATTTTATAGAAAAATATACGTTTTAAAAAAATTACTATAACACATTTTTGAAGAAAAAAAATTACTCTAATAAATATTACCAGCAAGACATTTTTAAAGGAAAAACATTACCAACAATACAGATTTTTCAAAGGAAAAAAAAGGAAAAACTGTCATAATGAATTTTTGAAAGAAAGAAAAAATTACTGTCAGCAATACATTTTTGAATACAAAACTAGAAGATATCTTCAGTTTTCTAAAATAATTTTTTTTTCATTAAAATTTGAATAAATCAGCTTGCTCCCTATAAACGAAGATTAAAAATACCTGAAGCCTCCACCTTTTTGACATTAAATAACCCATAGAGGTTGATATGCCGTTAAACAAATCTCAAACTTAAACTTAAAACATGGCCAAATATGTATGCAACAACAGGAGTTTAGAGAGAATAGAAACAAAAAAGAAATTAATATTTAAAATCAAGAAAAACCAATTGAAATTTCTTGGACAGATAACGATAAAAGAAGATTATTTATTAAAAATAATATTCACAGGACAGTTTGAGAGAATAAGGGACAGGGGAAAGCGGGGCGTGAGATACTTGATGGACCTGTGCAAATAGATGGTATAACAGGTTTTGGGAGAAATAACACAATGACAAATTAAGAGCTGCAACGGATAGGAAGATGTGGAGAGCCATGATCACATACGTTCTGCAGGGACAATACACATAAAAGAAAAAAGCGACAAATGTAATTAATATGTTAGTATCTTAAGAAATGGTTGAAAGAGTGAAATAAAAAAACAGAATCATAGTAAAATATGCTTTTGCGAAATTGAGCAAACTATTAAGAGATAAGAAAATACCCTCCGAAGCAAAAGTGAATGAGGCTGAACTGCTATGTAATATCTAATTATATATATAACAGGGAATACTAGACCTTTTTGCACAAATGAAAAATTGTCTTGACGAGATAGCGATGTACTTAAACTTAAGAATGTGGAAAATACTCTAGACTGATCTAAGAATAGGATATTTCAAAAAGACTGGAGCGAAGATTCGAAAAGGTGGAGGTAAAATTAAAGAGATGGATATTACTGAGATGAAAGCTTGGAGAATTTAATACACACAAGTCACACTGATTGCAAGGTTAGGCACCTCGATGCAATCGAATGGTTTGCAAGCATATCTCGCTAGACGAATTACGACTGAATAGTAACTTGGATCAGCACTGAGTGTCCCATATTTTTCGATTTGTGCTACATCTAAGATAAGCTTATAAAATCGCTATATTGCTTGTATGGGACGAATGGGTAAATTATTTAGAAATAAATTGATGAGTCTGAATATATCGTGATTTTCTGAGCGTAGCTTAGATATGCTTCAAAATTATGGAGGACCCAGTAAGGATTGAACACATTTTTTCTTCTATGTAACTTGTTTTTTAGGAACGTATCCGATCATTGCTTTCCCCACTTCCCTATCCGTGGTGGCTCTTAGCACGCTTTCTCTTGTTCCACCACGAAATCCCGGTTCTGTTATCCACCTGCTCAGGCCCTTAAATATATTATCCGCTTATTTCCTCTGTTTCTTTTTTCGTCTATCTTCCCTGTTAGCACCAGGTTCCCCAAGCCTTCCTTCCTCATTGCATGTCCCAGGAACTTTAGCTGTCCCTTCCTGATGCTCAGTTTTAAGTTTCTTTTCGTTTCTATCCTTTCCAAAACCTCATCATTGCACACGTGCTCGATCCATGATATCCGCAGCATCCTTCTGTAGAACCACATTTCAATTTCTTCAATTTTTTCTTCATCTTTGATGATATTGTCTACCATTCATTACCTTATTGAAGAACAGATATCACAAAGCAATCCAGTACTCTTTTCTTTGTTTCTAGCGAAATTTTCTTGTCTCTTAATACTCTACTCAGCTTCTGGAATGAATCCTTGTGCTTTTGGATCTCAGAAATATAAATGTATAGAAACTGTTGTGACCACAAAGTGAGGGTCAGTTTATATATTGATTGAAATATTGAATTGATCCCCCACTTTATATCACGTATGTTTCTGTAGAACCACATTTCGGCTGTTTCAATTTTTTTCCTTCATCTTTGAAGATATTGTACATCATTCACCGCCATATTGAAGAACTGACAACACATAGCAATCCAGTACTCTTTTCGTTCCTGTCCTTAATACTCTACTCAACTTCTGTGAACCTATCTTTTGCCATGCCAATTCGCCTTCGCTTCTCTGTGTCGCACTTTCCGTCTTCTGTTTGAACATTTCCCAGGTATTTAAATTTTTGTACCTGCTTGAGTTTAGTATCCCCCACCTGTATTTGGCATTTTGGGCTGCTCTTTTTGCTGTCAACCATGCATTCAGTTTTCTTGCCGTTTATTTGTAATTCTTTCTTGTTGCTCTCGTCAGATACTTTCTGTAGGAGGTCTTGTAGTTTCCTTTCTGTGTCTGATATCAGCACACCAATCAGTCGTAACAGCTCTAGACAAGATTACTAATTATGACGCCACGTCGAGATTTCTAATGATTTTCTAACCGTAGCTTAGACATGGAACAAAGCCGAATGTGTGTGGCAGCCAGTGAGAGGAATTTACATATCTCTGGAATAAAAGAGTAATAAGTGTCTTTCGCTAAATTTTGCGTTTAATCACGGGTCATAAGCCTTGGAATTTAGAACTATTGGAACTAAGGTATGAAATTAGCCTGACCACTTTCCATGGATATAACTATAGATCAGCAGAAGGCTTGTAAAGTTTTGTCTGTGAGGAAAGGAGTTGGTAAGGTGGAAAATAATTTTTCACGTACATGGAAGCAGAAATACATTTTAACTGTATCGAGATTGGAATGTTAAGACAATGTTGTTCCTGTAAGTTTATGGCAACAGTATTCCATTTTTCGCCTGATCTAGTTTTTGTAAGTGTAGAAGATAGGAGGAAGAATTGATAATTAATAACCGGTTTCCTGTAGAGAAAACGGATATTTTTCTTTGGTGATGAATCGTGTGTCCTAGTCCAACTTGAGGTAGGTCTGAGTTTAATCCCTAATTTTTGCTGAAGTAACGAGCACTTAAGTAGAAATATGTATTTATATGATAAATATCAAATAAATTCATTAAATCTTTTATTCTTTTTTCAAGCTTATTATAAAATCTTCCTCATTTAAATTCATTAATGTTACTTGTGGATGTGCGTGTGGTACACTGAATATCGGCTCGGAAGGAAAAACCTGAGATTCGCGTTCTAATTCCAGTGGAATTCCCTGCATTAACTTACGTGAAAATACACTTGCGAAAGGTATTATTCCGTTTCTTTCCTCCACTTATGGGTTAAATAACAGAACCGATTTGGTTCTATAGCCTTGGCTGGCAACGTCTACTGCAAAAAGTAATGGCACCCTACTGCGGAATAAACTTCTGCACAGTAAGTCATGTATCTTTCGAGACATGGTCGCCCAGGTTGTATCATGTATAGCACTTAACAGACTAAATGTTATTTTGTTTAAGGAAGTTCCAAGAAAGAGTCTGCCAAATCTTCCTGTTAATAAAAATTAAAGACGAGACGGTAAAAGAAACAAATTATTGATTTTTCATTGGTTACGATTTTATTAGTTACAATAATAACACTGGTGGTGCAGTGGGTATCGGCTCAGAACAAGAAATCGTGGAGCCGAGATCGAATTCCATTTAAATTCATTGCATTCACTTACGCGCAAACACCCTTGCGAAAGGTATTAATCCGTCTCTTCCTTGGGTTAAATAATAGAACAGATTGGGTTCTATAGCCTTGGCTGGCAACCAGTTTACCACAGAAGGCAATGGCAACCTACTGCAGGATAACCTCTTGCCCAGTCGTCATGTCTCTTTCGAGACATGATCGCCCAAGCGTGTTTCACGTATGGCACTTAACTGACTGACTGAATGCTTACACGAATTCTTATTTTTACCATTTGGCATGTGCAAATGGCATATTGAAATCAACAATTTCAAAACAAATTATTCGACATTCATTGACGGAAATGTTAGTCGTCCTCTCAGTTAATATTTATGAAATATAATTTTTTATAAAACGAATTGCACATCACAATTCATCAAATCTATTAGCACTTTCTACTGTTAATCTGAGTTTCTATTCAAGAATTTTATTGCAAACCCCTGCAGAGATATCTTATGTCTCCTCTATATGCAAATCTTTGTAAGATCAATGGTGAAAAAAAGTCTATGATCTTCTAAAACCTAAGGGTTTTGGAAAAGATCATCCTTCAATTAAAACTTCAGATCGGCGTTATCGAATCACAACAATAATTGTGCCAAATAACAGAACCCACATCATTTGAGGACAACCAACAGCAGCACAAATTAAAATATATAACTCATGTATTTCGAAAAGGAAATAAATCTTTGACAATCCACACTATTTTAAATAAAAGATTAGGAAGTAATTTCCCCTCGACACTGGAAAGAGCGATATAAACGACTGCATTTGAGAAACCTGCTTTCCTAAAATAAAAATTAGGATGAATATTTGATAAATCTTAGTCATAAACAGTACTAGGTTCCTCGGTCATTAATGTCACAGAAACGGCTAATAATATAATCATTATTTTCACCCCAAATTACATCTTCAACCAATTCTTTGTTACTGCTCCGACGGGAAACATTTAACTGATGTAGCTTTTTTACTTTCTATAAATCTTCGTTTGTTTTTATTGTGTAGAAACATGCTACAGGGTCTGATGAAAGATCATTGTCTTTAGAATTTATAGACTTAATATGTTTAAGGCCATTTTAATCAGTGATCTGTGAAAACGAATGTATGTAGATGAGAATCTAAACATTTATGAATAAGTAACTTAACATGCACGTTGTCCATATGAAATAAAATTCGTAGATGCAAGGAAAATTTAATCATTTTAAAATGAAATTTCAAGAGATTATTAAGCGTGTCATTCAGAGGAGTATATTTATTTATTTATTTATCTTTTAACTAGAGATTAATTGTTTGAATGTTTCTCGTGTGCAGTGCTTGAGTTTATTTTTAATATCGCTGTCTAATCTTTAAATAAATACGTGCAGGCTTTTGATTGTATTCGCCTAAAGTATATGTTATTAAAATAGTTTTAACATGTCTGAATATAATGACAGACATGCATGACATATATAATTAATGCAATGGATAAAACCAAGAAGGAATAAAGCAGTTTAACGTAAAATTCTAAAAAGTTACTAATCATTGTATTTAGAAGAGTATGTTTATATATATTGTGTTAAATCATCGTAACAATTTATTAAGTATTTGGATTTTTTTCTCGCGTGCCTTGCTTCCGTTTTCTTGTGAGATCACAGCGTAGTCTTTTCTTTAGACGGTATTAATAAAAAGTTTGTGTTAAGAAAAACAAATGATCCAAAAACTTAAAAGGTGGGAAAATAGATAATTTATTGGAAGGCCGGTGAAGGGAAAACTTGTTTACAATTTATAAGCACATCTTGTAGAAAAGCTCTTGATTCTGAATAGAATAAAAGAGAGTGGCTTGCCTGGAGAATATTGAAGATATTTTCAAGCATATTCTTCCCATATGCAATGGCTTAAGGGAAAGGGATAACTTTTTTTACTTGAAGAGTATCTACTTTTATGTCATTTCACCGAAAAAGAAAAAATAAATTTCCATTGAAGTATTGTATTATTGCCATCTACTCACTCATTCAGCCGACATGATTGGTTATCGTATTTTTATTCGAAGAAAAAAGAAAATCATAACCAGAAAACAAAATGGCTTCCTACACTCAATTTATACTCAAAACATCTCTTGTATAAATAGCAATGCTGACAGAATAAAAAAAAATCAATGGAACAAATAATAAACAAGAATAAAGAAAAAGAATGATTTCATATTCTAAAATAGACTGCTGCATTTACCTATATAGGATGCCTTACAGAATGTACAGTTTGTTCTCACGCACCGAGAAAATGATTTGAATAACATTTCTTCTTCAAATGCGAAAACGATTTTCTAAAATAAACTTAACATTTAACTCAGTAAACCCCGGACAGTATATATATATATATATATATATATATATATATATATATATATATATATATATGTATTGTATCGAGGCAGCAGATAATTTTCTAAGCATATACTGTTAAATATAAGAGACAATAAATGTCTATTATGTTTAATCATGAGCCGTTCTAAACGTCGTATTTAGGCTTTAATTTAAGGGGAAAATAAAGAAAAACATTCTCCAACATTCGGATAATTTTTTATTAAGTCGGTTATTAAGTCAACAATAAAATAATCCTCAATCATAGGAAAAGTAAAAAGAACCATCAGATATTGGAGGCCATCTATATTATATCCAAACAACCCATATCTAATAAAATCACGTTTAAATCAGATCATAACACATTACGTTGCATTTAAATATATGGTTCTGTCATCATTTCAAGTTCTCACGCGGTGTGACGTCATAGAACCGCATTACAAATTTACGAACTGCGTTTGCTACATTTGGTAACTGTTATCGTTGCTTAGCAAAGTTTTATGTCAACACAAGATAAAATCGTCGCTGATGGTGGATGTTTTTACGTTAACAACATTGTAACTTCTCTGAAGATGGATCATGTGAGCCGAAAGCTTAGAACCACTTTTAAAAAATTATCCAAATGTTGGAGAATTTTTGGCTTTATTTTTCTTGAAATGATTAAGCCTAATAGACATTCATTGTCTCTTATATTTAACAGTATATATATATATATATATATATATATATATATGTGTGTGTGTGTGTGTGTGTGTGTGTGCTGTAATTTCCACGCAAATTTCACGCCTTTTATGATTTTTGGAATATTGTAATGTTATTAATTCAAGGAAAATAAAATTAATAATTTCTGATCATATGAAAAAGAAAAGTGAAAACAACAGTAGTATCGTATGAAATAGAAAAAGGATATATTTATATGACATTAGAAAGTAAGTTGTACACCCAATGTGCTCAAATTGAAAGAAGACGCTGTTATGCTTTCTCATCAGCCTTATTCAAAATATACAGTTATGCGATTCTGAGAAAATTAGAAATTCTTCTACGATTCATTTTTTGCGTTCACAATGTTAACAATATAATATATACAGATGACACAGTGTTGATAGCTGACATGGTTGTAAAAATACAAGAATTCTTACAGAAGGTGCTTATGAAAACCGAAAATAGAGGATTAAACATCAAATTTTAAGAAGACGCAACGCGTGTTATTTTGTAAAAGAAATATCTCGACTGAAAACTTACTAATGAAAAATGATAAAATTAAAAATTATAACGACTAAAATAGTTGACACTGTCAATTCACTGAAAGTGCGGCATTTATATCCGAAGGCAGATTGGGATAGCGAATGATGGCTGACAAAATATAGGCGTAATTTTAAAAAATCAAAATGTTCTTTTAAAAAAAGAAAAAAACTGCAAAGATTCTATAGAGTAGCAGTCTTCCTGTGTGCTAGTGAAGGCTTTACAATATGGACAAGACTGGAAAATCTAACAGATGATGCACACTCATTATTTACATTTTCGGGGGCTCTTGGCCTCATCCATATTCACTGTTGAACGGTCTGGCCTTCATCAGAAGATTGGGATTTCAAACAGAATCCTTTATTTCGATACCTGGAGTATATTGATCTCGTTCCATAAGTAATGCCACTTCCGAATTTCTTAGTTATCTCAGTTTAACTTAACTCTGAATGTTCTTTGTTTAAAACTGCTGTATCCCGGTGTTGAACTCACAGACTTTTGAGTTAAGTCATTAGATCAAAACAACGCTTTTATTCACTATTCTATGTGTCGTACTTATTTTAAACGTTTTAACCCGAGCAAGGCGGAACCGCCACTGATGCGCCGGGGTATATATAAGAGAGTAAAATTTTAGGCAAGAGAAGAGTGAAACGAAAGATGAAACAGTTATAGGGGTGTCAGAGAAAGGGCAAGAGAAATTTGGTAACACAGGTGTGATGATAGTTGCGAAGGTTGAAAGAAACGAGAATGACAGGAGTCAAGTGGATAAAAGATGGGAATTGACATTGTAGCCACCTGGAAAGCAAGTATATGGAAGAGAGTTCCACAGGTGGGAAATGCGAGAAGAGATGCTGATGGAGTAGAATTGTCGACTGCATTTGATTGATCCAACTCTCAGAAGTATAGTTAAATAATGAAGGATAACCTCGAGACAATGAAATGTGATTCTACAGAAGGATACTGGGAATAATATAAACTAGATATGTGAAGAACGAGGAAGTTTTAGTTGAAAAAAGAAACAAAAATGAGACATAAGTAAAATAGAATTGATATTTCTCAGGCACATAATAAAGAAAGAGGGATTAAAAAATCCGAGGATTGCATGGTATAACAGGAGAAGGCGTGCTCAAAGCCACCAGGGATAGGGAAACGTGGAAGGCCATAATCGCCTATGCCCTGAAGGCATAAGGCACATAGAAAAAGAAGAAGCAAGAGGACACATTGAAGGCAAACAGAACAGATAAAAGTAATGCATAACCTACATAGAAAGCTTGAGTAAATGGATGAGAGTGCAAGGCTTTTGAGGGGTAAAAGGAAATAATTATTTAAGCTCTACAAATGACTAAAAGATGTGGAGAATCATGATTTATTACGTCCCGAACGGACACGGCACATAAAAGCAAAAATGACTTAAAAGAACTTTAAAGAAGAATTGTTTAAAGTGAAGTGTATAAGAACACATCCACTTTACCCTAGATATAGCAAGACGTGGTTTATGCAGTAAATAGGTTTTTACATGGTGGGGTTTCTAGCCTCGATACCAACCGAATTTGATATATTTTTTCCTTCATTAGTCGTCAACGAAGGCAAGAGTGCCTAGTGTGCCCTGCTTTTAAATCTCACTGAAGGAGAGAAGTGATGAATTCAGCGTGGATCAAGCTTTATCAATGAAGAGTGTTAATAATTTATACAATTCATATTCGGCATATTATCCTCCAACATTTCTCTAGTGTATATCGATCTAGATAATCTAGAGGAAATTCTAAACATATTCTTTTATTTAATAAATGAGGGTGGACTTTCTCGTCTTAAATTTCATGTCTTGAAATATTTTTCTGATTATTAATTTATTTTTTACTCTTTAGTTAATGCTGACCTATTTTCATTCAGTACAAGTATAATTGCACAACCTACGGATTGAATTCAAAACCACCAAATTCAGAAAAAAAACTTTTTACCACTAGGACTTGCAACCGTGCTTGTACATACCTTAGAGTTCTGAGTGCAACCCGGCCGGTCAGCCTGTACAGCCGGCATTTTCCTCTGCTGCTATGACACTGTCAGCTCTCTATCTTCTGGTATACAGCGCTCTCTGCTTCCGAGCAGAGAGCCCTGACCCAGTCGTGGTTCCGCCGAAGGGTAGAATCACGACTCGGTAAAAATAGACAAACATTTTTTGGCCCGGCTCAAGAATCTCTACTGGCAGCAAACGGCCTGCGTACGGGCGGGTAACGACCTCAGTAGATACACAAAGATAGAAAAAGGTGTAAGACAAGGATGTGTCTTTTGACCGGATTTGTTCAACCTATACAGTGAGAATATTTTGAGTACACTAGATGACACGCCAGGATTTGTTATTGCAGGCCACAAGCTGAACAACATAAGGTATTCGGACGATACAGTGATGATTGAGGACACGGAAAGGAAACTACAAGACCTCATACAGAAAGTAGCAGTGGAGAGTGACAAGAAGGGACTACAAATAAACTTTAAGAAAACTGAGTGCATGGTCATCAGCAAAAGATACAACCCAAAATGCCAAATACAGGTGGAGGATAACAGAATCAAACAAGTACAAGAATTTAAGTACCTAGGAAGTGTTCTAACAGAAGATGGAAAGTGCGACACGGAGATCCGAAGGCGAACTGGCAAGGCAAAAGACGCGTTCCAGAAAATGAGCAAAATACTAACACACAGAAAGATCTCAATAGAAACGAAGAAAAGAGTGCTAGACTGCTACGTGATGTCATTTCTTCAATACGGCAGTGAATGCTGGACAGTATCATCGAAAATGAGGACAAAACTGGAAGCGGCCGAAATGTGGTTCTACAGAAGGATGCTACGGATATCGTGGACTGAGCATACAAGCAATGATGAAGTGTTGGAAAGAATGGCAAAAGAAAATTGATGCTGAGCATCAGGAAGAGACAACTGAAGTTCCTGGGACATGCAATGAGGGAAGAGAGTCTGGAGAACCTGATAGTGACTGGTCAGATAGAAGAAAGGCGAGACAGAGGAAGGCAGCGGATAACATATTTGCAGGGTCTGATCAGGTGGATGACGGAACGGGGGTTTCCAGGAGCAACAGGAGCAAACATACTAAGAGCCACAAGGGATAGGGAGACGTGGAGAACCATGATCGCCTACGTCCTGAAGGGATAGGGCACATAGAAGAAGAAGAATATGGCCGGGAAGACCCACTATAAAAAGACCTGGTGTCACATCTAATCTTGCGTGGGATGGTTGGTAAATACCGTCAGTCTGCCACTGCTGCTACAGTTAGTAGTCATGTTTTGACGGCTGCTGATGGTGAAGATCATATTTTGACTGCTGTTGCTGCCATTGCCCTTGAAAACTTTCCTTCTTTATTAGCGGAACTCATCCTGTGTTTATTTCTTTACTTGACCTAATAAGACGATTCTCACAGCCTAGCCTACAGTAAATTCCCTGAAGATTTACCAGATTGATAATTACTCTTGCAAAACCGCAGGGCACAACGGCCGAAACGATGAGAGAAAAACAACAAACATTTGAACAATAGTTCGAATATAAATAGTGCAAATAATGATAAATTCTAATCAACTTTTTTTATAATCATACCACCCCCAGCAAGTCAGCTTACTGCCACTGGTGCGCAGGGATGGTACATAGAATGAAAGTTATGAGAAAGAGAGAAAGGTTATAGGGTGTGTCAGGAAGTGGGCAAAAGAAAAATGAAAATACTGTTGAGAGTGGTGTGGACAGAGAGAGAGAGAGAGAGAGAGAGAGAGAGGATTCAAGTCAGTGAGATAAGAGATGACTATTGACTTTACGTTTAAATTCTTGTAGATTGTAGCTCTCGAGGAAGCAAGTCAACGGAAAGGAACTACACAGGCGGGAAGTGCGAAAAAAGAAGCTGTGGAGTAGAATTTGCGCTTAAATTTTATTGGTTGGACCTTTTGCTAATCTTGTGACTCGAGTAAATTCATACATTGGGGGCACCAGCCCAGTAATTCAGAAAATAAAGAATGCAGATACAGTAAAAACAAGGTAATACGTTATTATCTCTTGCCCGTCAATAGCAGTACGAGATTCATATTATTAATGAAACCGTCTCTGTTAACTTCAACGGCAAAATATTTTTCTTCTGATTGCAAAGAAACTTTTGACATCAGGAGAAAATAGCTTCTAGAATCTCCAAACGCAGATTCGAACGTAGACCAAATATTGAATCTATTGTATTAAAATGGGTTGCGTCTTTTTAAAAATGAATTAATTTCTATTAAAATGAAATACCAGGAGGGCACTTTGGGCCACTAGTTTTGTATAGCGTTGCACCTCAAACCAGACACCGGCTTGAAATGCAAGTTGCCGTTTCTTCCAGTCAAGCCCGTGTTTCTTAAAAATAACCCTTTCATCTAGATTATTACCGACAAATAATTAGTAGCAGAAAGCAGACTTTATCCTTGGTTTGTAGCCTACTGCTATAGAAAAGTGAAGCAACGACTAGGCATAGGTGAAAGAAAAATGAAAATCTAAAGTGCGTCTATCCATTCACGTAAATCTCTGTGGGCCCTTTCCGTATCTAGGACTTTTTGAGGGCAATGACCACTGGCTTATAGAAACGTGTTATCATTTTCTTGCCATTTCTAAATTATCTTAATTCAGTGAATTTCTTCGTGTCACTTGACATGAACTTGTGAAAACCACTCCAGTTATATAAATTGATCGCGAAAATATATGTCCGAATCCGTTTTTGTGCCATTTCAGATATTTGATAGGAAATAATCTGCCTCTCACATCGCTACACTTTCAGCACAAAGTAGGAAATCAACTAAAAACATTCGAACTTAATGTTTGTCGCCTGACCATCATTTTCAATGATCGCACTACCATCCGTTTACAAACTCAATTTAGTTCCGTTACTCGCTGTTTCCTTCTATCTATGCCATCACTGTGTGCCCTGGGTGCAAAATAAAACCAAGCCCTTTCTTCTCATTATGTTTTCCCCAAATCCAGTTCTCTTTAATTTAAGTAATAAGTATGTTTTGGCTCACAAACTATTTAAAACTTCCACGTTGCTCCAGTTCCATTTTCATGGTATTCTCAACAGTTTTCTATAAACCTCATCGGTTGATTTATGACTACTCGTCATCCTTAAGAAAATTGTCTTATAAGAGGGTAGATATTACATAGCATTTTTGCATTATTTTATATCTAGTTCTAAAGAATTGTTCCTCTTTTTTTAATACATTGCGTATATTTTGAACCATATTAAATATATGAGGATAAACGTTCCTTGTCTCAAAGCTCATGTCTTGAAATATTTTCTGATTATTAATTTATTTAGTACTATTCAGTTATTGCTGGCCCATTTTCATTTAGTACAAGTATAAACTGCCCAACCCACGGATTGAATTCAAAACCACCAAATTCAGAAAAAAAAGCTTTTGACACTAGGATTTGCTGCTGTGCTGGTGCAATAAATAAAATAAAATAAAATATAACACATAAATATTGTTTAGGTAATTAAAAAAACTGATATGTTTTTAAAGTAAATGATGTTAAATATATTGTATTAAAGTATTAAGTAGAGAATCTACGTTTTAGGTTCTCTAAAGATTGATCCCATATACAGAGCCACTTCGCAACCAACAACAATAGATTCAAGGATCTAATTGCAAAAATGTTTGTTATTAATACATTCTGCACAGCTCAACGAGACCATAAAACTGGGATATGGAAGTTGAAACTCCCAATAAAATTTTGAAATTTGAAGATTAGATGGGAAGTTTGAATTCATATGAAATAAGTACTAAAGCAAATTAAAAGTTATTGGTTTGGGTTTGCATCTCGAAAAGAAAAGCATCTAATATCAAACACTTAAAAAAATACATTGCTGAAAAATTCACTCATTACAAATCTTGTTTCATGGATGAGGGACCTGGAATTTAAGCTATATTAATTTCATAGTAGATTAGCAACTGGAATTAATTTGCATTGATACCCGTGAAGTAAATCGTGCAGTGGCCTAATAATCACAGAATAGGTTCTAAAACTTTTAAGAAATTAATTAAAACATATCTGTTGAGTTGAAAAAAGAAGTTCATGCCAAATCTTAGTCGTTCATTTTCAACAAGTTATTACACGTCACCAGATTGATCATGTTTACATCCTGCATTAGAGCACACTTCAAGTTATCGCTTCAGAAATAAAAATAAAAATTACTTAATTCTTCTCAATTTTGCATTCATATGAAAAGGGAAGATTATAAGATGCACTTTAGACACTTGATGATTTTTATTACCGCAAAATCAAAAATGCTTTGCAAGCAATTAAAAGACATGTGCCGTGTACGGTGAAGTTGCTTTCGCTAACAGAACTATACAAAAAGTGGTTCGCTAAGCTGTCATTGTAGCCTTGTTGATGAAGAATACTCAGGCAGAACCCCCATTATAGATGACAACTAAATTAGGACATTGACAGAGAATAACCCTCATAATATAACTCTAGAAGTGAAAGGAACACTCATTTGTCATAATCCACTAAACCTGAGCCCTTAGTGAAGTTTGAGTACTCAAATTGCTACGATATTTGGGTACCTCACGATCTAAGTGAAAATAAATATATGTATTGCATTTCTATCTCTGATTTTCTATATAAACGCAATGAAAATTGCACCCGTATTTAAGCAAATTCTGACAAGTGATGAGAAATGGACTATTTACAACAATATTCTGCAACATTAAAATGATGTGAGCCAACTTTAGCAACCTCAAACGCATTTCTTCTACCTAAAAGTCTGCATTTCGGGGGATAGTAAATTAATCTTTTACTATGAGCTTCAGACAAATAACCAGTTAATTGATTCTGAAAAACACTGTTCGCAAATGGGTGAATTAAAAGGGGCATTTCAGGAAATATTAACGAGAAATGTCAGATCTAAATTTGATTTAACAATTCGGCAAAAACCGCTGCCGCTTGGCTGGGATTAGTGACTTTCACCCGCCATATTTACCACTTATTGCTTCCTCGGATTTTCATTTATTCAGGTCCTTGTAAAATAATGTCAATGGTAAATGTTCGATTCTTTGGAAGACATAAAAACCCTCCATAACTTTTTTTTGCCTAGATACTATCGAAGTTCAGAGGAAAAAGAATTTTCAAGCTACCGAAAAAGTGGAGAAATGTTGTTCAATAAAATGGCTCATATTTATTTGAATAAATATTTCATAGCGTAATTTTGTTTTCGGTTATAATCTACTTTTAAAATCGGTATGAACTTTGTGAACAATCAAATACATGAAAAATTTATTCAAATGTAAATAATTTAATTATTTCATTTTTTTTCATAAATTTCTAATTTTCTCTCATAGATCTTATTTGATTTAACAATACATATTTAATATTAAAAGTAGATATCGATTGGAATGTCTATATGTCAATAAAAATAATGTTAACTGACAAATTTGAAATAGATGCTAATAAATTGAAAATTAAGGTTTCGTTACATGGCCCTATAATATCATTACGCCAACGAAGTGAATTTTGTTTTGCTCCCCGCCTACATAATACACGACGTCGAATGGCCTGGGTCTAACTTCCATTAAAATGTCTGTCGACAGAATACTACATTCCTCATTGAAACCTCATAATAAAAACGACAGATATTAAAATTATTATCCTAAAATATCATTTGAGGTATGACAACCTATATAAAAGAAAACATAAGAAAATACAAAAATAATGTCGGAGACCATGATAGTTGAAACGTGGAATTTGGGAATAGAATTGTAACTAAATTGAATGATATTTCACTGCAGAAGCTCGAAGAGAATATTAAATAGCTTGATATATACTTGAAGAAACCACACAACTTATGTATTCATCGGGACAATAAATGTCTGAATTCATTTTTGTTCCATTTCAGATATTTTATAAAATATAAGTTAATCGTCAAATTACTACACTTCCAGCAGAGGGTAGGAAAACAGCTATCAGCATTCAAACGCAATATTTGTCGCCTGACCAAGAAGACAGAAATAAGATTGATAATAATCCTCCTAACAAAAACATAAATAAATAAATAAACATACGTATAAAATAAGATCGCAACAATTCATAATAAAACACCAAAAAACCTTCTGAGACACGTTCGCTTGGGACTTAGGGAATGGATAAAAATGAAAAATAAAACGAAACATTAGGTTCAAATTAAAAACAAAATACGAAACTAATTTTTTTAGGACAATTTGCACAAATAATATAAATAAAGCCGTCTTAGTATTAAGTATAAAAACACTTAAAAATAACATTCGTAAAAAGAAAGCAAATATCAAAAATTATAAAACAAAAATAAATTATCTAACACGCAAAAGTAAGGGATTTTTCTGAAGTAAAATGAATCAGAGAAATAACACCCTTGTACTGTGGTGATACCGACCGAACAAAAGCGAGGGACCGAATGTTTGCACTCTCACGATCAAAAAGCAAATAACCAAAAGTCGTCGGTGCGCACCCCGGTTTCCGGTTGAAAACTAAAAATTAATTAAATATTAAATTTCCAGTTCGCGAGCCTACGCGAATTTTATTTATCAGACAATGAGAAGCCTAGAGTCAAATACAAGTGTGAATTCCCAAATGATCTGTTGCGATCCAAAACGTCGAAATAAAAAGCCGATGCAGAAAGCATCGCCAGACAGACGGACCAGACTGATTCGAGAGAAACGGGTGTAATTACTTTCTCCCCTTGACCCAAGTCAAGTAGCTTACTATGCTCGTCGCCTTCACCTCTCATTTCTTTCTTCCCTGTCTCAAAACTACTTACTGACCAAAGGAGCTGATACATCAAAGACATTCCGTACTTACAACGCACCCACATACCTAAGTATTAATTATCTTTTCAGCATTTTATTGCCATGAACATTTTAATGTCCGTTGGACCTATAATTAAAGTATTACTTTAATTGCAAAAACCTTAATTGATATAAAATGTTATTTTTCAACTCAATTTGCTTTCTTGATTTATAATCTTTTTATGACTTATAGTGACCTATCTACAACGAGGCCAAAATCCGTTAGTCTTCAACAACATAAAACTACTCTTCAAAAGAACGCGTCCCCACTATACTACTAATCAACTGAAACAACTGCTTCAGTTTCCTTTTTTTCAACATACTGTCCGTTTGAAACCCACTGGAGTGACACGGTTTAGTCGATATCTATTTTTCCTCATATTAGGTTATTTACAAGTGTGTGCAGTAATATGAATCTATTTTCAGGGTGTATGTAAAAATTTAAAAATATTGCTTCATCCATGATTTTATCAGGTTTTTAACAGCCACTGTTGTCTCGATTGTCGATTAGCTATTCTACGGTCATTATCTGCGATGAAAGTTACTTCAAGGAAGCGTACGAATCAATATCGCAGCGCGAACACACTGACAAGCTTTACAGAGAGATCGCGAATATTGTTACTGTAAGCCTTTCAACTGTCAGTCATACCATAAAGGCGAAGAACCAAACTGGATCCATCAGCTTAAAAACGTAAAAGAAAATGCGGTCGGAAGAGACAAACAACGCCGATGGACAACGTATACGTGATCAGGTAAAGTGTAAAAGGTCGTAAGACGACCTTATTCGATTTGTTTCAATTAATTTGCACAAATGTGTGTATAGAAATTAAAAATATGATGTGTGACACACACACACAGGGGACAAAGGGAGCGAAACAAACCAGGAGAAAAATAATGGAAACAAACAGAAGGAGGCACACATAGAAAAACAGACTCTCCAATCCCAGTAGGAGCAAACAAATTCTCTAGGAAAGAGGGTCCAAAGGTTAATAGTTTGTGTAAATGGTCACGTCGTCTGGCCACAGACAGCTTCCCGCTGTCTTTATGTCGTTAGGGCAGTGAGCTATTGCAGAGAGTTATTTTCTTGGCTTTTGTACAAGAATAATGGCGTAGTATTAAAGATTTCTTTGATTCTTTTATCGCACATGTTTTCTTCATGTTTTGCTTTCGGAACCTTCCATATTGTTTTACCGTCATGCTCTCTTTCTAGCAGATTTAATTTTTCTTTTTTTTTAATACTTTTCTTCTTTTTATTATAATATTGTTTATTTATAAACTGGATTTTCATGGTTTCATCTTTTTGTTTTTCTTTATCGTTACTTGTTCTTTTCTTCTAAATTCTTCATAGAATCTGAGCTGTAACTTTGACAGATGTTATTTTCAATCATTTTTAAAATACCTAAGTACTTTCAACCTCTTTCCGAGGTCATCTTATGGGGTTTGTGTTCTGGTAAAAAATGTAACCGGAAAAACATTGTTGCTAAAAATTACTGAAGATTTTTCCTGCTTAATTTATTCAATTTATTTAATCTGAAAAGAAAATTGTCTGCCTAACTACATAAATTTATATATATATATATATATATATATATATATATATATATATAAGAAAAATTAAGGTAGACATGATATTTCTTGGTAAATCGGAAGTCTAGACCTATTTCATGTGAACCATCATTAGGTCCTGTCTTTATTGTACAGAAGATTATATATATATATATATTTAAGAAAAATTAAGGTAGGCATATTATTTTTTGGTAAATCGGAAGTCTAGACCTATTTCATGTGAACCATCATTAGGTCCTGTCGTTATTGTACAGAAGATTATATATATATATATATATATATATATATATATATATAGTTAAAGAAAACAAACAGATTTAGGACCCCGATTTCTCCGGCATGTATTTTTAAAAAATGTGCTCAATAAAAGTAAAGCGTAATATAATTAATTTATCTTTCATTTAATTTTTTTTATATTGCCACACGGAAATTTCTATGTTTCAAGATTTAAAGGCTGTGTTGGGTAACTTTATTTAATATGATTTACATTTGAAAATAGAAAACAATACTTTTGCTTATTAAAGAGGAGAGACAGAAAACTTATATCTTGTTGGTGTATTTAATGTAACTAATCAAAGGTTGACTTTAAAAACTTAAAATATAGGTTAGATGTTAGGGGATGTAGGGTATTCATACTTGTCTAAGTGAAAACTCATATTTGCAGCTGGACTGCTTTCTTTCGGTAAGAAGTATACATTTTAGTTACGAAGAATTACTCGTAGAGTTATATGTGTTCATGGGCTTTGTTTTTTTTTTTTAATACAAAAGTACATTAATTTTAGACCTGTCTTTAAGGGACGTTTGGTACTATTAGAATATGTTTATATAGTTTTGGTTCGGAGTACATTATCTAGCAATCCTACATTTCATTGAATAATTATTATTTATATCATATTAAAAAGTAGAGTAAGGGATATATGTAAGTAAATCAATAGATTTATATGAAGAATTATTAACTCTATGCAAAGGTGAATATTTTACAATGTTAACATATGACAGCAATTACACTACATTTGTAAATCCTTAGTTTTAAGAAACTCAATAAGTATTATTGAAAACCAAATCTATTTTACGTCTAAAAAAGTCAACTTGTTTAATGTTAGAATTAATATCTACACTAAAATCAAAAAAGTTTCAAAATATCTATGGATCAATTTTCTAAGCTTATCAACTTTATCTTCACTAGATTTATTAACAATCATGAGTCCATCGTCTCTATAAAGTCCTATATTATTCAAATCAATCTCTTCATAGCAGTTAGGCTGTACAATAAGAACTATCCATTTATGTTTCAAGACAAAACTTATTGCATTTCATTTTCCCTGCCTATGAATATCAATTCCTAATGTCCTTGCTTGCTACTTTCACAATCAGCCTTTTTGTTTCACTCTTTTATCCTCCTTCCTTTCAAAGAATTGTATAAAAAATATCAAATTTTTTTCTATTGCAGTAGACCTGAAAGTTTCAATTCAACCCAGACATTATATATATATATATATATATATATATATATATATATATATATGTGTGTGTGTGTGTGTGTGTGTGTGTATGTGTGTGCTTAATGATGAGGCTATCTAATTACATTTTCCTTTTAATTGAATTTAAAATTTGAACTTAAAGTGAACTTACAAATATTTGAAGATTGAATGTTACCACTCATTTGCTTGAAAAGGTTGCTGATTAAATTGGAATGCAAGAAACGTTGTTGGGTTGGCTTAGGCATATCAGTTGTTGTTTGGTCAGACTTTCATACACACAGTTTCGTTTTTGCATGTAACATTCCATAATGTCTGAGTGTCTAAGTATCTAGATATATTCTAAATAAGTTAATCTATTCTTTGACACTTGCTAAAATAATGTTCCCATTAATATATCGAAACTTTCAACAGAATCTTTAATCCGCTGTTCGTCGTCGTGTATTAAGACTGATTTTCTACCGTTCAAAATAATGTGGATTTTCTCCTTCGAAATGTCTGAATAAATTCCCACGATATCAAATTAAATGTTTACTTCAATATTGAGCCTTGATAGATAACAAATTGATATCTAATTTTATTTTGAGCCCTATTTTAAGTTAATGTTTTGACATTGTAGTTTTATTCTTTCTTCACTTACACGCGTATATATATATATATATATATATATATATATATATATATATATATAGATGTCAGTGCGTAATCACTGAGGATAATCCAACAAGATTTCCTTAATATAAATTATTAATAGGTAAATACATATAGAGAACTCGATATGAAGTTTATAGAGAGCGATATGAATTTTATAAATGAAAACTCAACACGTCATATTAGTTATAAACTATAGTTCATTTCAATGAGCTTAATTCGCTCATATCATCAGACTCTTTTACAATATTTCCTCCATCTGGCATAAAATGTCTGCCGGAATGAACGTTTTCTTAAAATGAAGAGGGAACATAATAGAAATAATAATAATAAAAATAAGATTACAAACAAATAAATAAATAACAATAAATGTAAGGGGAAGGAGGAGAGAAAGAAGAGAGATAGAGTCCAGTTCCAAATATGGGTAGTATCCGTTTGATGCTCTGAGTTCTAGATTCATTTGGGTTCATTTTGAACATTTATGCGCAAACAGCAATGAGAAATTTATTAATTCACCTCTTCTGCCCTATTATCTACGGGGTAACTATTAAGATTGATATCCCCAAATCATTATTATCTAAATGATTAAACAAAATCTTAAACCTCCAAATGTATGTATGTATGTATGTATGTATGTATATATGTATGTATGTATTGGCGTCGCCGAGTGGTTAGAACGGTCGCTTTCTGACGATGGATCCCGGGTTCGAATCTCGCCATGGTCGATATGTCAGGAATGTGACAGCTTGATATTATCTCATTGGAAAGTGCCTGATAACCATACCACGGGTTGACACAAGCCTTGTAAGTGTACTTGGGTAGACGGCTCTCTTTGAGAAGCTAGATACAAGTCACAAGTCATCGTGAACAGCCTGGCCTTGCTCGGACTGTTGTTCGCGTTAGAAAACGCGCTCTCTCCCAGAAACTGTAACGAAGGTCCACTTAGCATATTTGCAGTATAAACCACAAGTAGGCTCTGTGGGTGTTGAACAAACACAAATGTGCCTTAGCAGGCTTCTACAATGGGGATTAGCTAGCCGCCTTGGAAAAGGGCAATCCTCGAATATGAGTGGCCAGGTATTATGTATATATGTATGTACGTACGTATCTGACTTTATTTATACCAATATCTATCTATCTATCTATCTATCTATCTATCTATGCTAAGCTATTCATATCTATCTATCTATCTATCTATCTATCTATCTATCTATCTATCTATCTATCTATCTATCTATAAATTTTGATCAATTCATATATGTATATGTCTACGTATCTTTTTCCATTCGATTCAAATTTTTATATTTTTAAATATTATCAAATCTTTTTTTCATCGAATTAACTTTTAATATTTCCTTATTTTATCAAATTTATTTATCTTTCTCTGAATACATTTATCTTTCTCAATATTTTTTTTTATTAACCATCTAAAACGCTTTCAGATTATTATAAATCTCGATGCCAAAGATAACAGTTACAGAAGAACCTCCAAATATCAAGATGATCCGAGCTGGCATATTATCTATCCTGTGACCTCATAAAAATAGTTCAATAGTACAAAAATTTAAATTTCATATCTGAAATCCCAAAAAAGTATTATTTCACAATATCTGAGTAAACGCTGAGTTTACAACAATCACAATAAACCGATGCCCTCTCGATGAAGTATCTTCTTTCGAATTTCGAACGTCTACTGCAACTGAAGTTCACTCTAATCTAGAAATGCAACATTATTACAAGTTCCATGATGTTCTAAGCCAATGATGCTGGAAAATTGTCAATCCATTAAATTACATCAGAAATACTTGAATCCTTCTGCCGTTTTATCGTTACAAAAGACAGATTTAAACTTCAAATGTTGATTATTGACATGTCTGGGTTAGTGATGCCCATAAATACTTTTCTGCTTTGAGAGAATTTAAAATTGATTACGACACTGATATGTTTTTGTCGCCGCAGACTCTTTTCTACAAACACAACAGCACAAGCCTAATGTTTTTTGGGATTATTTTCACAACAATTTTTTAGATGAGCCCTATTAAAACACTCACAAAGTTTTTCCACAGAATTGAATCTCTCTTATCTATTTCGGATACCAAAGGTATCCGAAATAGATCAGTAGAGTCACCTTTTTAAAAAAAACCTAGATTTTTTAAACAGACTCTTGAGAAGTTGGTTCTTAGAACGCTAAAGTGTAGACCTCATGAAGTCAATGCCCAATATTTATCTATCCTCCTTATTTTCATCATCTTCACTTACTTAGCAAAAAAAGAAAAACTGTTGCAAAAGCCATAAGCCTTTTCTGAGATAGTTAACTGTTGCCTTGTTGCATGCTCATAGATTATGGCGACGTCTTAGAATTCTTTTTTTTTTCAAAGGTGATTTGATTTCTGGGGAGAAAAATTCGCAAGAGACTATCTTTAGAATATAGCGGTTATCAAACTTAGGAAACGTCGTCATTATCCAACAACTACTGCATAAGACATATGCTTCTTTTGGATAACAAACCGTTGGCTTGTTGCATTTTCTTGGGTATTACCGATATTTTCGAATCTTCCTCTGTTCAAGTGGGATTTGATTTTTGAAGAGGAAAAAAATCGCGAAGACGACCTGAGAAATATGGTGGTTGTCCGAACTGGTGAATGTTGTGAAATATGGTGTTGTCCGAACTGGTGAATGTTGTGAAATATGGTGTTTGTCCGAACTGGTGAATGTTGTGAAATATGGTGGTTATCCGAACTGGTGAATGTTGTGAAATATGGTGGTTGTCCGAACTGGTGAATGTTATGAAATATGGTGGTTGTCCGAACTGGTGAATGTTGTGAAATATGGTGGTTGTCCGAACTGGTGACTGTTGTGAAATATGGTGTTGTCCGAACTGGTGAATGTTGTGAAATATGGTGGTTGTCCGAACTGGTGAATGTTGTGAAATATGGTGGTTGTCCGAACTGGTGACTGTTGTGAAATATGGTGTTGTCCGAACTGGTGAATGTTGTGAAATATGGTGGTTGTCCGAACTGGTGACTGTTGTGAAATATGGTGTTGTCCGAACTGGTGAATGTTGTGAAATATGGTGCTTGTCCGAACTGGTGAATGTTGTGAAATATGGTGGTTGTCCGAACTGGTGAATGTTGTTCGGCTAACAACTGCTGCATATACCATGTTTACCAATGAGATCCTTGTCGTGTCATGGTACATCCACACTCTAAACACGTTTCTTTACACTGCTATAAACACATCAATGAGAAAGTGTGTTATCAACTTAGTGTGTATACAAAACGGAGCTCAGTCAATCAGTTCCAAGCGACTTCACTATGGATGCTATAACTCTGTCGCCATTACAACTGTTTCGTTCCGACCACACATGCCGTAATTGATGAAACATTTGTTGAATAATGTAATGTTCAACGTGACAATGAGGTTACAAGGACATCTCTCTAAAAGCAATCTCATGGTTGAGATCCATAGAAGAAGAAGAATTTTGTTTTATTATATTATTCACTTAGAGATCTTAATGTATACCGGGTTATCTATTCCTTTTCTGTTTGTAGTGGTCCGGACTTTAGCCTTGTTGTAGATAGCTCATTATATGTCAGAAAATGATTATAAAATCAAGAAAAGCAATTTGAGTAGAACATGTCATTATATATATATATATATATATATATATATATATATATATATATATATCAATTAATGTTTTCACAATTTAAGTAATAACTTTAAGTATAGGTCCAACGGAGGTTAAAATGTTCATGGCAAATACTATACTGAATGACAATTAAAGTTTAGGAATGTGGGGAGCGTTTAAGTGAGGAATGTCTTTGATATAGTCGCTCCTTAGGTCTGTAAGTAGTTTTGAGACAGGGAAGAAGGAAGAAGAGGTGAAGGGACGAGCATAGTAGCCACTTGATTTGGTCAAGGGAGATATTAATTACTCTCGCCTGTCACCGTCAGTGTGTCTCGGTCTGTCTAGCGATACTTTCTGTAACAGCTTTTTATATCTTCTTTTTGGATCACAGCATCTCGTTTGGGACTTCACATTTGTATTTGGTTCTGGGATTTCCATTGGATGATAAATAAAATTCACGTAGGCTCGTGAAATGGAAATTTAATATTTGATTAATTTTTTGTTTTTCAACCGGAACATCTGCGCGAACTCGGATGGCCACCGACGAGTTTTAGTTATTTGCTTTCTGGTCGGTAAAGTGCAAACATCCGGTCCTTCGTTTTTGCTCGGTCGGTATTACCACAAATGCGCATAGAAGATACTTAAGAGTAAATTTATGAATGCAGCTGTGGCCACGTATCCATTAAGATTTACTCGAGCAACTTCCTGTGATATTCCATAGCGAAAATATTTTCGCCTCCCCGATAATGTAAAGAAAAATACGGAAAGAATAACATTGTTTATCATATACAGACACGAGTATCCAATCTGGATAGCCCTAAAGCGTCTACATGTCTTTGTGGGTGACAAATTATTTTCCACAAAACAACCCCTATCTCACAGACGAAACCTTGATACTTGCTGCTCTGTGACTATTTCCATGGAAAATTTCCAGACGAACTACATTCCATAGAGGCTCATCCCTTGTTCCCTGTTTAGGATGTGGTTTCCGGCTTTCTCTTTTCCAATCTTTTCAGTTTTCCTTTTTGTTTATTTTTTTTCAATTGGAGTAGATAGACTAAACTATCGCCCGGTTCACACACAACCCACGTCTATTGAACAGGTGTAGAGGCTCATCCCTTTTCCCTGTTTAGGATGTGGTTTCCGGCTTTATCTTTTCTAATCTTTTCACTCTTACCTGGCCCCCTGCACATCAGTGGCGTTACCGCCTTGCTCGGGGTGATATGATTAAAAAAAAAGTCACACTAGCTCTAACCAATAGGCTAAAACAAACCATGCTACGGACATTGTAGCGAACGGACCTCATTTCTTTCGTGTTCCATTGGTAAGATTTGTTCCACTTCATAAGCTTCTTCCCACGAAAAACAATTCCATGAAATCGACTCCGAATCTGCTTTCCAGATTTCTACAAACTTGATATGCTCATATCTAGGATTAACCATTATCTTCCCCATATATATATAAAAAAAACTACGCCTCCTACTATGTCACTATCTGCCACGAGTTGCGCCCAGATTTTGTTCAGCATCATAGAGCTAGAAGAAAATTATGTTATTTCAACTCCACGGTTCTGATTTACAGCAACCGATTATAGTGGTTACCTGGAGGAGAAAATGGCTTATTGTTGTATAATCGAATGAAAAGATAAACAGTGAAATGTAAATAAACTACTTCATTAACAGAGTGGTACAACCAAGATGCATATACAATATTTACCTATTTAATGGCAACTCCTCGTGCTAAACGCACATTGTCTTTTATACATCCGGGCGACCGAATGTCACATGGTACGAGCCACAACTCAACACTTATAAATTTTAATGGTTCCAAAACAAAGCTGCTTTCCTTTAAACAGAATAGAGAAATTTTCTTACCACCGCCTTTTTGTCTGTTGGCAGTGTTCTAGAGAGCAAACACACTGCGCCTCCTTGGAATCACATCAAACGGCCTGAAGTGTAATGACCACATTATAGCTGCGTCTACTGCTATGAAGATAGATTCACTGTCTCAAACCAGAATGTTTTTCTCGTAAGAATAAATCGTGCATAATTATAAATCTGCCAATTATCCGTGCAATGAATAGGGTTGTCATATCTGGTTTGGTGCTTCCGCTACTCATATGGATTTTCTCGACAAAATCCGTTTTGCAATGTAATCAATCCTGACTTAGCAACTTGACTTCAGTCACTTTCTCACTTACGTGACGTGGCTTCCCTCGGTCATTTCTACGAATATTTTAACGGAAACTACTCTGAGGAGCTGATGCTCCAACTACATGTATTTAAGCGTGAAACTAGATCTGACATCTAGGTCGCACCCATTTACTGTTAAAATAGTTAAATGTAACAGCCACATCTACTCTAAGAGTAACATTTTTCGGACTTTCCGCTTGTGAAACTACCTTCCGTTTACTTGCTTTCCTGATACGTACAATCTTCAAAAATTTAAATGCAGCGTCAATTGATATATATATATATATATATATATATATATATATATATATATATATATCCCGTTCATCTTTTATCTTTTCCTCAATGCCCTCTGTACCTAGTTTATTCTTTCATCGTAACCCCCTGTGTAGTAGTGGCGGCCCTGACTTGTTTCAGCTGAAAGGATTAAATAAAATTAATACACACACACACACACACAAACACACACGCACACACACACACACACACACACACACACACACACATATATATATCATTTTCTATCGTTAGAAAAAGCTTTGATCAGGCAAATGAAGAACAGATTCATGACTTCGACGAAAAAATGTTACAGATCAAAATATGCAGAATTTTACTGAAACCGTATCAAAGCCCCTCTTGATGAGAGGCTAATAAGACATTGGTGAATACATAATTGAAAATGATAATTGTTCTTTATTTTTGAAAAATAAATTTTCATAAACAAAAAGAAGGAAATTATTTCAGATTCAAACTAGTCAATAGGTTTATTCATATTATATGATATATCTGGTTTAGCCTGTAGAAGAAAAACCTGTTACAGCAACATTATATTAAGCAGCTTAAAAAAAATGTAATATACAGCCAGGGATCAAATTTCTAATTTTTCTACAGTCACACCCAAATATTTGAGTTCTATTTATAAACAGGATGGCGTTTGCAATAGTTAGATGGTCAAAATACCGTATAAAAGTTTCAAACTTGTGATTTAATAATGTAAAGAAAATAATGTCTTCTCACGCTTAAATTAGCCAGTGAAGTCTTCGTGTTTCTGACGCGAGCCAAAAAATAAAAATAAAAATAAAAATAAAAAACTAAATAATGGCAGGGAAATAAGACGAAAGCCTATTTCTAATCATAATGAAGAAACGGTGAATGTACCGGAACAAGTCTGCATTAGTCTATGTATAATTCTGGAACACGCCTGGCAATTGGATGTTCGTGATTTAGTTTTGGATGGAGACGCTGGAGAAACGATTAGATACGAGGTTCGTGTCGCATCTTTCCTCCTGTTTATATTTTTCCTTTAGTCTCTAACTCTGTTTTGTTCATTGTTAGAGTCGTCTGGTCACGTTTCTCAGCGCAGACGATTCCCATTATTAGAAGCAGGTAATTTTTATTTACAGCCGTTCTCATTTTTTCTCTTTGTTTTGTAGATGCTGTTTAGCGAGTTCAAAAAAGAAAAAGAAAAAAAAAGAACAACCAAACAAACAAGACATATGCTTGGATAAGTAAAATCGAATGTGCATTCAATAGAGAATTTAGCAAACTTTCTGTTTGGAAATATTAGAAACTCTCAGTTCTTTTTAAGCTTTTTTTGTAAAAGAAAGGGAAAAAGAAAACAAAGAATTAAATGACACACACTATTTTCTAATCTAAACTTATTCATAAATGGAAATTTGTCTGTGTGTGTTTGTGTGTGTGTCTGTGTATCCGTTACCTATAGACTCCGAAACGAATGAACCGATTTTCTTGAAAATTTACAGTTGTACTATAAGTGTCTGCGAGTGTTTTTAGCTAGATTTTGTGTCGAGGTACTGCCGATAAATATCGAAAATCGATAATCGAAAAAATCGGGTTACAGAAGGAGTGGTTGGATTTTCATCAAATTTGATACACACATAGACAAAGACATAAGAAACGATATTCAAGAAATTTCAAGGTTGCAGTTCTTACAATAGTGCAGAAAATCGATAATATATATATATATATATATATATATATATAAAAGGCAAGATGTTTGTGTGTGTGTCTGTTTATCTGTCTGTATGTCCTTTATACAAATCCACAATTTTTATCCGATTCTCACCAAACTTCACACAAATATTCTTTAGGCTGAGTTTGAGCTCCAGGACCATGGATTAGTTTTAAAGCTTTCATTACACCCGAGCAATGCTGGGCTATACTGTTAATATTTAATAAAGAGACCCTTGTTCTATTTGTTTCAATCATCATCTCACCTTTACAGAAAAGAAAGATTCGAAAACATGCAACATCCAATATTGCTATGTTCTTTTTTCATATTGCAGCATTGAAAGAACATGAATTAATTTTAAGAACTAGGGACTTGAGACGATTTTTAAGGTACTTCAGACGATTTTTTTAAAAAGAAAAGTATCAAGATCATTTTAAATGTTTAACCTTCGAGTTCATATCCAATTCCTCAACCGACCGACCAATTCAATACTATAATTCAGTGTTGAAGGAATTTTTTCCCGTTTAGAGTTAGGATAATTGATATTTATTACTTTCCTTTTTTGAATGAAGGCTATGCGAGGCACAGGATTACATTAAGGAGGGATTTATTATCTTGGAAATGGGTTCTACACAGTAGAGGTTTGTGAGAAGTCCTTGTTTGAATGGGACCTATTTTTCAGTAATGCAGGGAAAGTGAATGGTTTGCTACAATGTAAGTTCCATGCCGTATCTTAGCCGTAAAGGTTAGAAATGGTGGAGTCAAGAGATGTAATTCTGGCGAACACTTTTCATGGAATAAGCGAGAGGTTAGCTACATCCCCATGTGTGGGAGATGTTTGTGGGTGGTAAATAATTCGTCACCCCAAAAAAATCGGAATCGTTTTGAATACTACCGAGGCTGGAAAATGAGGTCTGCATAGCTGCTGCCCAAATATCTATAAAATTTAAAACTGTCAGAATATCCCCACTTTATTGAGAGGCAGAGATTGAGGCGACGATTAAAAGGCGGCCATAATATATCTAATTTTTCATGGAAGATACGCTGATATAATAAGTTCACTATTTAAACGTTTTTCCAACCATATGCGAAACATTCTTTTATGATTCGTGTTCTCAGTGACAAGTTAGTAACACTAGAATTATTAAGGTTATTATTATTTACTAGAATTCGCAAAGTAACGCCTTTTCCTTGTGAATTTGCATGCAAATAAAGCTGGAAAACAATCATAGAGTATTATAGACTTGCTCAGATTTCATTGATAGGATAATAAGCAAAATGACGATGAGAAAAGCACACACAACACCTTTGTGCATGGAACACTTCAATGGATATCATAATCTTAAATGTATGATGTTGAAAAGCTTAATATTTTATATATTTGAACATGTTTTTTAATTTTAGAGCGTAAAATGATGAAAGTATAATATTAATTATAATAGTTTTGTACATAAATAAAACAAAATACACATAAAAATAAGTTTAAACTGAATTTGAAATCAAGCATAATATAATTTATAAAATTAACGTCTGGTATATTTACAAATATTTCTAGCGTTTAAGGGTTATATAAACAAGCGAATAAAAATTAGAATTTTTTAATATATCACTTTCTAAATTTGTCAATATGAATTTCGTAATAATACGTTATGAAATAATTGTTTGAACTGGCGGGTAAGTTTGAACTCTTTGAGAAGAAAAATATTAGAATATTGAGAAAACTGATGGAAATGTATTTAGTAAATGCAGGTAAAGAGAATGAGGACGTATGATGAAGAAGAATTCCTCAATGGATTTATTCCACTTTTGCAGTGAAGCCATATTTTAAGTAGCTTTTGGGAGATTAAGAACATTTATTTATCCATATCAACATCTATTTATATGTCTTACACCTCGTAATATGTTGATTGTATATATTAAGACATTGAACAATTCCTCGCTTATTTTTCATATAAAGTAATGTTTTATTTAAAATATTTAGTAAAAAACATGTCACTGTATGTATTGTCCATCGCTAGCTACTGCTTTTTCCATCTTTATAGCAGCATTTAAATTCCACGTCGGAAAAACGACACGTCTTTCAAAAATAACTACGAGTCGACACATTTTTTGCTATCTTTATAAGAATGAAAGTGTTGCTCGACCCATGCAATATGCATTCTATCGGAACATGTAATAATCGGACTGGGTAATGTTTGTGAATAGGGCATGTGGATTATGACTTTCCAGATAAGCGTTTTCAAGTTGATTTTTACCCGTTTTGCAGCATGCAGCCTAACGTTGTCATGTTGCAAAAGTATTTTGTCGTATGACTGCTATAGCGGACGTTTTTTTCTTCAATGTTTGGCTCAAACGCATTTAATTGTAGTCGATAGAGGTATTCCGTGATTTTTTGGGTCAGTTTGAGCAGTACATAATAAGCTATAACTAGCCGATCCCACCAGATGCAGAGCAGAAGCTTCTAACACCATGGATATTCGGCTTCGCCGTTGATGTAGAGGCACGGCCCACAATTCTCTACCTTTTGGGTGGCGTAGTGTATCCACTTTTCATCGCCAGTCAAGATACAACAGTAAATGCCATTTCTTTTCTGCTGTTGACGCATCTGACAAGACGCCGTTCGAAATCTCGATGCATCAATTTGTATGCCACATAATGTAGTTACCTTGAATCATTCTGGATGCTTCCAAACGTTTCGAGACTGTTCACTGATCAAATCCTTATGATTCTACAGGTTCAGTTTAAGACTGACATAATGCTTCATGAAAAAATGCTTCTAACTTTCTCGGTACACCAGATCGTTCTTTAACTATAACACCAAAATCAATGTTTTTGAAGCGTCTAAACGAAATTCTGAATGTTGCTTCCGAGAGAGTATGGACACCGTAGGTCTCAGGAAGAATTCTGTGTGCTTTAGCTTTAGTTTTTTTTAAATAAAATAGTGTAATAAAATACCCCGCACATGCATATTCCTTGGCACGAAATCCGAGATATTTAACACTATAAAAAACAAGGTTGTTTTCACTTCGACGAAATGATATACCTTGAAATACAATATTTTTTATTGATTCGTTAACAAGTAAACTACACGGATGCGGGTCCTGTGAATGCCATCTTTTGAGAACAGCAAGAATTTATTCAAAGTCCTTATATATATATATATATACATATATATATATATATATATATACATATATATATATATATATATATATATATATATATATATATATATGTAAAAATATACTCAGTTTTAATCCGAGATTATGGACAGTATGGTTAAATAAAATAAAGACAAGAGGAAAACTGTATTTGAAATCGCCTACGCGTTTCGTCCGTGATGGACTTTTTCAAGGCAGAAAGACGAAATGAGTTTTATTCTAAATTACGTATCTATAAACAAAAGTAGTGTTGGTAACCACAAATACGCTCATAAATCATTTCAAAAAATTAACGGAATATTTCAGTTTTTAGAATTTTTTCATGTGTAATTGCAAAGTCACGCGACGTTAAGATGAAGGGAATTTATATATATATATATATATATATATATATATATATATATATATATAAACCTTTAATAACTACTCATTCATTGGGAGAATGTATCACGAACAAAATCTAAGTATATATGTTGGCGTGAAGAAAACAGACGTTTTAGACTATTTGGCGGATACAAATACTATCAAACAAAATTTAAAAACATATTCCTGTCTAATTTAACTATGCATTAAAATACTTGTTGACAATATACTACACCACAAAAAATAGTTAAAAACGTCTAATCCTAGATCAAATAGTACACAACCAACCTTGCAGAAGATTTTTACGAATATTCTAACAACGTTTCAAAATGCATTTGTTGTTTAACAATACTTAAACGCGGTGATTGCTGCTCAAACACTCAATTATATATATATATATATATATATATATGTGTGTGTGTGTGTGTGTGTGTGTGTGTGTGTGTGCGTTGAAGCAGCAGATAATTAACTAAACATATACTGTTTAAAATAACAGACGATGAATGTTTATTATGTTTAATCATGAGCCGTTCTAAACATCGTATTTTAGCTTTAATTCTCGGTGAAAATAATACTCACACATATAACAGTAAAAAGAAATTTCAAATATTGGAGGACATCAAATAAAAAAACCGACACTCACTAAAATATCATTTTAATGTAGTCACAGCACATTACAATGCATTAAGACAGACATATGTTTCTGTTGTTAACATTTCGTTCTCTCACATGGCATTATTTCATAAAACCGCATTACTAATTTTCTCACCTGCGTTTGTTATTCGAAGACTGTTAGCGTCGCATAGCAGTGTTTAATGTTAACACACGAGAAAATCAGCTTACAAAAGAATTATAAAATTAAAAAAATGCAAATGAATGTTTGAACCTTTTGTTTTTTATTGTAACCAGAAATTAAATCCAAATACAATGTTCAGAACTGCTCATGATTAAACATGATAGATATTCATTGTCTGCTATATTCAATAATATATATATATATATATATATATATTATAAATTATATTTTAGAACATGTACATAATTATGCTATATATGTCCTCTACAAAGGTACGTTCGTTTCGACATTAAAACTTCAATGTCTCATCAGGCGGTATGTAAATAATGGAAATCCTCCTTCCTTATATTTATTTAGTTTACTTTGAGGTGTTGGTGGGGGGTACTGATAGGGGAATAAGTCTCTGACCGTTGAATTTTTGGAGAGGGTGTTTTTTAAGTGGTTGATTAATGAGATTCTTTGATTTCTAGACAGTTGTAAGATTTTATTATTTAGTGACTAGACTATATTCTAATGGATTTCTTAGAAGAGCCGGTAGTGGTTGGCACGGATATTTTTAATTGAGGCAGAGTCTTTATAATTATTGTAAATTTGTATATTTAATCTTAACTTTTGATTTAGGGAATATATTTTTTTCTATTAAATTTTTAATTTTTAATTTTTTAATTATTAATTAGATCATAGTTTGTAAACCGTTTTTCATGTTAAATTTTAAATGTTAAATTTCTATTCTTATATCTAGTCTATTGTGTCTGTGGTGTGGGTTTATTGGTAAGGGAAAAGGTACTGCTGATTGATCTTTAGAATTTTGGCGTGGGGAGAGTAAGTTTTATTTATATATAACTTTAGTGAGTATCGGATATATATATATATATATATATATATATATATATATATATATATATATGTGTGTGTGTGTGTGTGTGTGTGTGTGTGTGTGTGTATTTCTAAATGTAAATAGGAGTTGATATTATTTTCAGATATCAAACTTTCATATTTATGAGCTGTTTTTTATTCAACTATTTCTGCAAAACTTACTACATACTGGCGGCCTAAAGAAAGCTAAGTCAATAGTCGGAGGCGTGATAAAAATGGGGATTGATTTTTCACTGTGCCTTCTAATCAATTGAAAGCTGAATTAGGTCTGACAGACAAAATAGAAGAGATCCCTGGGGAGATATGAACGGTGACAGAACCATATCCTCTACGCCTTTAATTGCGTACGCCGTCTAGCATCTTTTCGCTTTGTAAAAATTATTTGTCTCGCACTCTGTAGACAAATAAATGTTGATAAATTTCTCGACATATAGTTGGCCTCGTTGTTCCAGAGGTGTTGTGTACAAGAACGCTTGTATTAATGGTTTTACATTGTGTACTTACGTCTATGACACTGTTTTTTTCTCGTATAAACACCAACCAGCTACTTTTTTCTGAATGTATATCTACAAAACAAAAATAAATTGGTAGAAGAAAATCTTTTATGAAGCATGCATTTAACTCTTTGATGAACGTTTTCGAGGCAAACGTATTTTGCAAACAAGGAAAAATAAATCGGTGATAAATAACGTTATATGTTCAAACATGAATTAAAGAACTTTTTTGAAATAATTGATACACTCTTTTCCTTAAGAAGATAAATTTAGTGTTACATTTGCCATACTTTACCATTCCTTGATTTAACAGAGACGGTTGATTGACTATTTTAGAACATTAATTATTTACAATTAGAATACATGAACCGATATTTCTCAAAACTGCATATTCGATAACTATAAATACAGGTTTTGGTTTCTAAATAACATTTCTACATTTGCTTTGACGAATTTTCACTAACTTTTTCCTGACACTTCAGATTATGCAGAAATGAATTGACTTCTCTCGGATACGGGTGTGTGTATACACCGCATATATATAACACGCTAAAATTTCCCCCTGCTCATTCCATGCGCCTATTACTTAGGGAATAGGGACTCCGACTGACACCAAATCAGTCGAGTTTCGATCCCGGCTGGAAACAAGTGGATGTGTCTATCCACACTGATGAGCTGTAATACAGCGAAACAGACTTGTAGGTGGATAACTAATATGTATATATATATATATATATAAATTAAAGTTCATAAACGGAGAATATAATCTAAAACGACCTATTTAATATGATATATTAAGAGATAGATCCGTATCGAAAAATCAACCCACAGTAATATAAAAAAAAATAAAATGAAAAGAGGTTAAAAATTATAAATTATTTCAACGACCAAATATGTACTATCTCTTCTTTCGAGGACCAGCAGTATACTCCTTTCATTTGTCTATATATATTGAACAGGCTGATAATATTTCGGATCGACCAACTTCTAAAATGTTGATCAATGAGTTTCCGTCAGATTGATCTTACAATGCTTCCTTGGCGGACCGAGCATATCGCAACGACATTCTCGTACATAGCATTACTGCGTGTGTTACGTTCCTTACCTGTTCACATATTAATACTGCATTCAACAAGTTTCACAACATTATATGAATACTATACACACACACACACACGCGCGCGCACGCGCATACATATATATATATATATATATATATATATATATATATATACGCATTCTCACTCACTCGATCACATGAGTAGACACATCCATATATAAATGTGTATTATATATGTAAAGATACGCATCTAGAGAGTGTCACATTGAAAAAAAATCCTTCTAGCTAGAAACAGAGACAGTTTAGAAAGATGTCTACCTAATGCTTCAAACTACGGAAGTAGAAAAAAGTTTCCAGAGAGATTTTTGGATTTTATCGAAGAGGGGAAACATTCAGACAGAATGATTCAGTTTGTTGGCCTTCGGCTACTGAAAGTCTCATTTCACTGCAGAAAAAATCGAAAAAGTGCAGACTACGATTTATTTACACCAATGGAAACTTAATGGTAAACGATATAACACTTTTGACAGTAAATTGAACGGATAAAAAAATATCATCGTATGAGACTGGTATTTATTTCAGTTAACAATTCACACTAAAGTTATGGAGACATGGAACAGCGTTCATAGTTAAATACATGTATTTTGTTAAAATAAATATGCATATTCTTCATTTGTATAAATGCAAAACACAAACACAACACAACACACATGCCGATACATACAGATAAATTGATAGATAGATAGATAGATAGAGAGAGAGAGAGAGAGAGAGAGAGAGAGAGAGAGAGAGAGAGAGAGAGAGAGACAGTGGTCCAAAGGTTAGCATGAATGATAACACTTGTATTGAGAATAAATAATTAATTGTATTTACTCATACAATTATTCAACCTGGGCGCCTGCCGTTGTGTAATTATTAGCAACCTTGTCTCACTAGAATCATTACAACTGAGAAGTGAGTTCGATCCTTACTGCTTGCCACAAAAATTTGGTCTTCTGCCACATCTAAGAAAATCGCCATACAATTATTCAGCCAGTCAGTCTAGTGACATATTGATAAACGATTGGGTGATCATGTCGTGAAAGAAAAATGACTGACTGTGCAGAAGATTTTCCTGCAGTAGTTTGACATTACTTTCTGCTGTAGACTGGTTGCCAAACAATAGAATTAAATCCAATATGTTGTGCTTTTTAACCGATAGCTGGAGTGAGTATAAGTGGATTCAAACGTTTCCAAATGGTATTTCCGTGGAAGGGATTGCAAAATATTTAACAATTATTAAATTTAATTTAGTATATAATAAAATGTGTTAGTTATAATGAACATCAATGTAATAATATACCGAATGTATGAATATATTGCACCTACTTTCCACCTACATTTAAACCACTATATATATATATATATATATATAGTCATCCGCAGACAGATCTGTTTCGCTGTATCACAGATAATCAGTACGGTTAGACATCCGATTGCCTTTTTATCCAGGATTGAAACCCGACCGAATTGGCGTCAGTTTGAGATTCTACCTCTGAGCTATGGGCGTTCGGTAGAAGGAGGCAGACTTTTAGCGTGTGATATATCATACGCAAATAGCTAGAGTGCTCCAACTCATTACTGAATGAGCGATAGATAGATAGATAGATAGATAGATAGATAGATAGATAGATATGAACAGAGACGAGATGAGATAGATAGATAGATAGATAGATAGATAGATAGATAGATAGATATGAACAGAGACTAGATGAGATAGATAGATAGATAGATAGATAGATAGAAAGTCTGTGAGAGACAGACAGCAGTGGCAAAATGAGATAGATAGATAGATAGATAGATAGATAGATAGATAGATAGATAGATATGAACAGAGACTGAGATAGATAGATAGATAGATAGATAGATAGATAGATAGATAGATAGATAGATAGATAGATAAAGTGTTGGGTTGTGATAATTCTTAGTGCCATGATTCTAACTTTTCTCAGTAGTTTACTGATACAAATTTATTTTCGCAAGCAATCACACGAGATAGAGATAGAGCTTTAATACGATTAATCAGGAGAAGATTATCCCTTAACTGAGCAGCATCATACAGGCATCAAAGTTCGTAAAGGCACCATTTTGATGTTCTCACTCTTCAGGTTTTCTCTAATTTTCTGTTGTTTTTCCGATTTTATTCTAATTCAATTAGAGCTTTGTGTAATTCAGTAAGTAGTTGATTTTTTATTATTGTTTTTTTTCTTTTTGTTTGTACGCTCCGGACTTCTTCAGGTGCTAGGAATTTCGAAACGAATCACTTATTGCAGTCAGTTGGGGTGTATCACGTCATAGGCATGTCATAAATACTGGTGTGTATCACGTCATAGGCATGTCATAAATACTGGTGTGTATCACGTCATAGGCATGTCATAAATACTGGTGTGTATCACGTCATAGGCATGTCATAAATACTGGTGTGTATCACGTCATAGGCATGTCATAAATACGGTGTGTATCACGTCATAGGCATGTCATAAATACTGTGTATCACGTCATAGGCATGTCATAAATACTGGTGTGTATCACGTCATAGGCATGTCATAAATTACTGGTGGTGTATCACGTCATAGGCATGTCATAAATACTGGTGTGTATCACGTCATAGGCATGTCATAATTACTGGTGTGTATCACGTCATAGACATGTCATAAATACTGGTGTGTCTTATATTCCCCCAAACATTCATAATGTGCATATCGATGACGTGAAATATGTTGATATACATGTTTTTTTTTAATCTATGATATACTAGCAGTATAGCCCGGAATTGCTCGGATGTAATGAAATCTTTAAAACTAATCTATGGTCTTGGAGCTCAGACTCTTTGGACGTTGGCACGAAAAACAAAAAAGCAATAGTTGTTTGCACTTAAAGCAAAATCGTAGACTTGGAGTCTATAGGTAACGAACACACACACACACACACACACACACACACGAACACACACACACACACACACACACACACACACACACACAAACAAAGTTCCATTGATAAATAAGTTTAAATCTGAAAGAAAGTCTATACATTAAAAAGGAAAGTAAATTTTTACTTACCAAATAACAAAATAGAAATATATATTTTTCACTTACCTGAAATATAAAAAAATAACAATCGTTTATTTAAAGAGAAAAAATATTCAGATCAATCAATCATTATGAAAAATTTAGAAATCAACAATTAAATTTTAAAACAAAATTGTTAAAAAACGAAAGAAAACAAACAAAAATCTTTTTCAATTGAAAAATAATGATCTATGAAAATGAATTTGATGTAAAAAGTATGAAATATTTTAACTGTTATCACTCTGTGTCTTGTTTTTCTATATATATATTGCGATTTAAACGACTTAAGATTGTGAAACTCGAATTGCTAGTCGGGCTATCCTTCATTGTGTACAGATTTCCAAGCGCCTCGGAGTCTTGATATGTTGATGTCTTTAATTAAATTCGTAGGTAGTTTTTCGAATATCGGTAATGTTTCTTTTTTAATATTCAAGTACGCAATTATTTTTTGTCTAACGTATTAGTTCCACTGGCATAATGTTATATATATATATATATATATATATATATATATATATATATGTCTGTTGTCAACATTTCTAAGTTTAAATTGTGATATTGTAACATAATCCAATTAATAATTTTCATACTAAAATGTATAGTTAATTTTAAAAATATATTATAATGTGTCCCTTTTGCTGACTTTACATATGTAATAAAGAAGTACATATATACATTACACACACACATACACATACACACATACGCAGATACACACACTCACACACACACACACACACACACACACACACACACACACACATATATATATATATATTGTGTGTGTGTGTGTGTGTGTGTGTAACGGGATACTGCTATGGTAGTAATATGTAGCTCCCAATTTTATTTACCCTGTCATGACCATTGTTATTTTCTCAATATAATAACTCCGATATTTCACGGAAGAAACGGCATGTCAGAAAGGAAAAAAAATCACAATCACACTTTCTTCTCAGGTAACTTTTATATAACAAACACATACACAAAACTATATGAATCTCTTCACAGCAAATGTCACTCGTTTCCTTATGTTCACTCTATCAAATCGGATATCTAATGAAGATGATTGCATTTAATTAGTAAAATAAACAATTCAAGGATATTAAAATTCAGACACATTATGGAAGCACAAAAATGACGCGCTGAGAAATCATAGAAATCCCCCAAATAACTAAGAACATAGTCTAATATCCTCTCATACCTGTAAGATTAGTATCAACAGTAGAATAATTTTCATGAGCCCTTAATACAAATAAAAACCAAAGAAATATATGAATAAATAGAAATAATAATCTCTAACTTCATTTTATTTTTTGTATAGAAAAAAGATAGGCATGTCCGAACATACCAATCTTAAGATTTTTCCCTGGATTTTATATTGTTTAATGGAATAATAATAATAATAATAATAATAATAATAATAATAATAATAATAATTATTATTATTATTATTATTATTATCATTATTATTTTCTGTATATTCGATTTCTTTTTCAACGGTCTTCCCTACCTCCACACATATATATGAAGCACTTTCGCTATAATAATAATATATTATAGTCCTGAGTGGGAATAATTTATTTTGGACTTTCACTTGTGCGTGTGTGTGTCTGTGTGTGCGTATACCCATACATATATATATATATATATATATATATATATATATAAAATGCAAATCATTTTCACCAAAATTTGTTGAACATTCCATGATGACACAGAGAAAGAAAAAACTATATATAAAGTATAGAAATTTCCGTGTCGCAATGTAAATTGAATTAATTTTGAATGAAAAAAAAAGAAATATATATATATATATATGCTTGTGTGTGTGTGTGTGTGTGTGTGTGTGTGTGTGTGTGTGTGTGTGTGTGTGTTCTTGCGTTTTGATGATGCTTTGTGCCAAGATTCTTCTTTTTCGAGAAGATGACAAGCCGGTTTTTGTCGTACGCTGCTCGACATCAAGATGAAGCGTTAATATGATTAATGTAGAAAAGTTTGTCAATTAACTGAGCAGATTTTGCCAAATTTCGTGAGGGCATCAGTATTATATGTTCTCTCTTCAGAGCTTATTTGTCAGTGTACTGTAGTGTCCTAAATTTTATTTTTATTTATATGGAGCCTGGTTTAATTTAATATTTTGGCATGTGAACGGTTAATTGCTTTGTTGCTTTTGTGCTGACTTCTTTTACTGTGTTATTTGCAGGTGGTTGATTTTCTTTTTACTGTTTTTTATTGTGCAGGTGGTTGATTTCATCTTGTTGCTTATTTTACTGTTAATTTCTCTTTAGCGCGAGTAACTGGGTGTTCGCTTAATTGGATTATTGCAGACCTAAAAAATAAGCCCTGACAAAAGAGGACATAATAATGGTACCTTCACGACATTCTGAAGTCGGTATGACTCTGCTTAGTTAAGTGACAAACTTCTTCACATTAATCCTCTCTCTTGCTATATCTTTCTCTCTCATTATCTCTATAATAAAAATAAATAAATACTGTCAAAAATACATTTTTAACTTACAACTTTTAGTAGTTTTTCCTATATATATATATATATATATATATATATATATATATATATATAAAATACATTTCGAATTCTACATTCGTTTTATAGCTATTTCAGTGAGGAAATTATTGCTCCTTCCGTAACGACCAGAAATTTATTTTTTATTTCAAATATGGCACAAAAAATTCAGATGCCGTAAAGAGCTTAAAAATCATATCCATACGCAAGAAAGTTATATATATGAAAAAAAAATAGCGTGCGATGGATATTTTTTTTTATAAGCGTTTCACCCCGAGCAAGGCATGTCACTGCCACTACTGCGCAGGGGGCTACTTAGAGTGGAGAAATGATGGTTTAATATAGGAAATGTCAGAGGGTGGGTGATAGGCGGGTAAGGATACCGAGAATGAGGGTTGGGTAGATGAGAGTGTTCTGAGAATAATTGGGAGTTAGTGTGATAGGAGGTGTCCATTGACCCTACATTTAAACACCTGGAGATTGTAGCTGTAGGGAAAGCAGGCTGGTGGAAGGGAATTCCACAGGCGGGAAGCGCGAGAAAAGAAGCTATTGGAGTAGAATTTACGGTTACATTTTATCTGTTTAACTGTAAAAGAGTGGGACCTAGTTGCTCATCTAGTATCTCGTGTAAATTCGTGCTTAGACGGCACCAGTGATCTAAGTTCATCGGAGCAGAAGCCATGAAAGTACTTGTAGAAGAGGCACTGGGAAGCCACATCACGCCGGTGAGAGAGTGGTTGCAGCCGGTCTGCCAAGTCAGTATCAACCACGTTACAGATCCTCCTTTGTATTTTGTCAAGAAGCCCAAGGAGAGCAGTAGGGGCACCCGACCAGATATGGCAGCAGTATTCAATACACGGGCGGATGGTAGATTTGTAGATGCGTAGGATAGATTCAGGTGGGAAAAACTTCCGGGCCTTGCACAGAGAGTCGACTTTCATAGCGGCAGATTTGACCATGAATTCGATATAGTCATTCCATTTGATGTCCGCCGAAAGTGTAAGGCCAAGAATACTAATTACACTGAGCACTCCACCTGGAACATTTTTAATATTTATAAATGTAATATTAACAGGATCTGGTTTTGGGGATTTCACATACATGCTTTTCCTTTTTGAATTTAATATATATATATATATATATATATATATATATATATGTATGCCCGTCCTAATATGGGTATGTGGACGTCTACCGCAAACCAGATAAAGGAGAAGGAATGTTTGTTTTTTTAATTTGGGTGGGGGTGATATTTAGATTACACATCGTTGTACCATTTGGATCGAAGAGCCGCGCCAAGAACACAAGAGCTGCGATATGTGCATAATCCAAACTAATAATTAAAAATCCGTTATGTAAAATATTACTCTGTTAAATAAATGAATTTAACATTAAGTTCTCTCGAGTTCGTCTCTTTTGGAATTTGGCCGGATTACATAACAAGTGTACTACATTATATATATGTGTGTGGGGGGGTGTATGTGTGTGCGCTTGTGTATAGTTATATGCCATTCAGTATTTCTATCTATCTATCTATCTATCTATCTATCTATCTATCTATCTATCTATCTATCACAACCTCTTCATTATCTATATATCTATCTAGCAAGCTAGAAAAAAGCTAGAAAACATTTGGAAATTTTATTTGGATCGTGTTCCATTTCTCTGGACAGCCAAATAGTTTACAAATTTTTTTTAGGATGATTTTAAACGAAGCGATAAAAAACGCTTTGGGCGAACTTCCGACGACAATGAAGAATGTCTGATTTTCATGTTACAGAATAAACCTAGGATTTTTGATGGAGGAGATTGTAAAGAATTCTAAAATTTATATCTTGATTCCAATACATGTCTTATCATTTCTTCGATATACACTCTACCTTCTTTTCTTTTCACTGCACATCAGTTGCTGTCCTGGCTTGCTTGTGGCGAAATTGTTATATATATATATATATATATATATATATATATATATATATGTCTTAGTTGTTTTTTGTCATTCGAATTGACTTAAGTTAAAGAAAATCTGCTTATTTTGATAAATTAGAAAAGATTTATTCTCTCCGAGACCAACGTAACATCAGTCAGTCTGTCTGTTCAGTGCCATACGTGATACACGCTTGGACGATCATATACAAAAATGCATGACTGCCATGGCAGTAGATCATCCGCAGTTGGTTGCAATTAATTTCTGCGGTAGACTGGTAGCCAGCTAAGGCTATAGAATAGATTTTTTTGTTATTTAACCCATATTTGGTGGAGAAAGACGGGTTAATACCTTTTCCAAGGGTATTTGCACGTAAGTGAATGCAACGAACTCAACTGGAATTCGAACTCGACTCCCCAAATTCTTATTCCGAGCCGATATCCACTGCACCATAACGCACATCCTTCCGCTGCACCACAACACATAACACGTTGCAAAAATACGTAGCAGAAGTTTGAAGTATTGAAATAAGAAACTCGTTTAAGGTATTCTCTGACATGACACCTGCGGATGCTCATTTGTTGTAGAATTTAAACGAAAAACTCTTGACTCTGTACAGTCTTTTGTAAAACTATATTTTTTTTCCATAGACGGAAATATAAACAACTTGCAGAACGATGGAAGACACTTTCTAAAAAATAGAGACAATGTACTTTACTTATGAGGTATGTAAAATTTTTTGTAGTGTTATGATCTTGCATTGATATAATATTCATATTTATTTTTTCACTATCTGATCATTATTTTTGGTTTTGTAAAAACTGTAAAATTCTTTCTTACGAGAACGTTATCTCTAATTCAAATATGTTCTTTTGCTATTTCAACTGCGTCGTATTAATTCCGTATGTATATAAATAAAAAAATACGTTTTGAAATATAACTTTACTAGAATTTCTAAGCCACGAATGATCTATTAGCGGTAGTTATGTGCCATTTTGAATTCTTGTTCGAATTCGTCATTTGATTTTTTCTTTGTCTTTTGTCCCAGAAGCATCTAAATCTGTAAATGTTATATTTAAAATTATTTCTTCTAATTGTTGTTGTTATCTTTTTTATCAATCTGTGGAATCTCAGCGTTTAAAATTCTGTTTAGATTTCACGCTTAAATCGATTATAATTTTTATTCTAATTTAATCGAAATATTTAACAGACATTGTTTCTTTATTATTTTTTGTTACCTTGCTGTTATGAAGCTGACAAATATGTATACTTTCGTGACTCTTGGGATATATTACTACACCCTCCCATACACTAAACTTCCAATATAAACTAGAATGTCTGCTAAACATTGCGTGGTTAATAAAAAGAGTTCCAAATGAGTTCGATTAACTTACATTTTGAGATATAACTTAACTGCAAAGACGAACCCAGGATTGCTTTGAATTATCTTTCAGCAGTAGTTATCAGCTATTTTTAATTCTTAAAAGGCATCTCACAGTTAAAACTTTTTTCTTTTCATTTATTATATAATTAGATATATTTTTTCCGGTTTATACTCTTTTTCTTGAACAGGACTAGCGGTTCATCTCATCTTATATATTTAAGAAGAGGTTAACAGTTCTTTTCCTCTTGTAAGGCCTTAGTAATGTCATTGTCATGAATCCTCTGTCATAAGTGCGGATAGTGGAAACTTCTCTTCATACGGAGAGTATCAATTTGCAGTTTCTGCTTGCTCACCTGGAAGAACAATGTACTAAACACTCTCAAATGCTTTCGAAATATTTACAGCCACAGCTCCCGCTTCCGTGTTATGAGCAAGTTCTTGATATACACATTCACTGATGGCCGGTACCACTTTAGCGGTAGGTCTGTCGAAACGGAAGCCATAGTACCTCTCATAGAAAGTAATATGCTTAATCACTTCAGCATTAGTTAGAGCCTAGACTGCTGAATATCAGTAAGGGACTAATAGGTTGATAGTTTAAGGTCATCGGTTTCTCTAGCATTCTTAAAAACAGGAGTCACAGAAACGGTCTTCCGAGTTTAAAAAAAAAACAGAAAACATCAAGGCAAATATTGTATAGATTAAAGATTCCGTGCAAAGCATTCAACATTATCTGCTGCTGCAGATGGTAAAACATCAGATTGATAGAATAGTAGATGGATTGTGGATATGCTCAGATTAGAGCCCAAACTCTTGCAAAGTCTCTAGAGAATCTACTCTGACCTCAGTTGTATAATATCTAGTTTCTTGTAGTTTCATGTCGCACATGGAACAGTGTCCCTGCGAGCATCTCTAGTGGATAAACATGAGACAATACTATTTTGCTGTCTGCGTCAGTTCTCAGCCCCCACTTGTTACATTAGACGACCGAATGCTGCTATTAATTTCGGAATTTTTCTTAATGAAACACCACACAATGACGAAGAAGAATTAACGAAATAAAAGCAAACCAGTTCAACAAAAAACATCTGAACCTCTCAAACATTCTTTCTTCAATATTCGTTGTATTCACCTCCAAACCGTGATCTTTTCAATCATCTCAATTTTTTTACGCAAACGTTGGACTTCCTTACGCCTATACCCATTAACCCTGATAAATACGTCTCTCTACTAGATATCCCTTTAACTCTAATTTCTGACTCATGTCGTATTCTGTTGCTCTGTTCTTTTGCCAACTCTGATCAAGCAGTAATGTCTGCAAACATCATTTTCCACTCTGTTACTAGCCGAGACACTTCAACCAACAGAATAACCTTCTCTTATCAACGAGCTGGTTGACACTCGTTCCGTGACATTTTTTCTACCGCTCCTTGAAACGAAGAGCTTAATTATTTTTTCCAAATTTTGACTTCTAGATGAAACGTACTAGTCACATTTGACTCATCTGGAACCATACCTTATTATCCCCGGAGACTTTAGTAAGGGATATTCACATGACCTTGTTCACATGACCCTTTTTCAGACATCATTAATATTTTTATCCTGCTGCCATGGAGCTGGGTAAAAAATAAATAAAAAGAAACAATGTCTGTTAAATATTTAATTTAAATTGAAATAAAAATTATAATCGATATAAACGTGAAATTTAAACAAAAATTTACACGCCTAGATTCCATTGAGTGAGAAAATATATCAACATCAATTAGAAAAAAAATTAGATACTTGTGGGATAACTATCTACTATTAAAAAATGAAAAAAGAAAATGAAAATTTTACTAAGTTTTTACGTACTTAGATTTGTCTATTAAGAATTAAAAATGGCTGGTAACTACTGCTGGAAGATAATTCAAAACAGTTCTGTATTAGACTTACCAGTTAAGTTATATCTCAAAATGTAAGTTTATATAATTTATTTAGAATTGATGCATTCATTCCATCACGGAAATGCCATGTGAAACCACGTTCGACTCGTTGGTTCTCACCTATATTATCAGCCGCTATAGCCCACATAATGTTTTTCCGGCTCTAACAGAGCAATATACCTGATTGCAACATACATCCTTTTGTCTCTGCTCGTAATGAGTACAAGTGTGTTCTCAAAGAAGCGAAGTCACTGCTTGTTGATGGAATGAAACAATACATAGCATTGTGCAAGTTCTAGATTTTATTAGTGATTCTCCAAAAATGTGCTAACGAGAGCATATCCACAGTCTATCTTCTATTCTATCAATTTGATGTTTTGACATCTGCAGCAGATAAGTTTGAATACTTTGCACGGAAATTATATTCCAACTTCACATTTGACTCATCTACCGATACCTTATTTCCCCAGGAGGCTCTAATGAGTGATATTAGCATTACCACGTCACTTGTTTTAGACATCATTTACAAACTAGACTCCCACAAGTTAAGCAGGATTTACGGAATCCCAACCGTTGGTTGAAATATTTACGCCACTGAACTTGTTTCAGTTATCTTCAATCTATACAATACTTGCCTTGATGTTTTCTGTTATTTTTCTGTAAATCGTTTTCTGTTATTTTTCTGTAAATCGTTTCTGTAACTCTTGTTTTTAAGAATGCTGCAGAAACCGATGACCTTAAACTATCAGCCTATTAGTCTCTTATTGATTTTCAGCAAAGTAGTCTAAGCTCTAATAAATGCTGAAGTGGTTAAGCATATTACTTTATATGACAGGTATTATGACTTCCGTTTCGACAGATCTACCGCTAAAGTGTAACCGGACATCAGTGAATGTGTATATCAAGAACTTGGTAATAACGGCAAAGCGGAAGCTTTGGCTGTAAATATTTCGAAGGCATTTGAGAGAGTTTAGCACACTGTTCGTCTAGATGGGCTTCAGTGCTACGGTATTACAGAACGATTGTTTTGATTTAATCCCGTCGCCTCTCTGAAATCGTGAAATGAAGGTCATTTTAAACAGTTTCGTTTTCCGAACGCGTATGTCCCCCAAGACACTACCCTGGTTACTACACTGTTTCTGATCCAAATCTTCCTGATATCAGCAGTTACCAAATAAAAATTTATATAGATGACACTATCATTTAATCCTGCAAATCCCTGAAATTTGACAAATTTAACCAGATTGCTGCTTTTGAAAAGTACTTTTAATCAGTGGTTATGTGGAGCAGAAAGTGGATATCACATTTTAACGCTTCCAAAAACATACTCTTATTTAACCATCATAGAGAACCTTATCTGCTTGTCATCAGCGTGATTGATGATCACTGGAGAGCAAAATTTTGCGCCCTCTTGAGCTCAAGTTTTTAACCAACTTGAGTGACTACATCAAATGAATGACTGCATTTACTGCTAGGAAGTTTTGGTCAGGCTGAAATTTTCTTCATAGCAGAGTCCATTTTGAACATTTACAAATATACTATTCGTCCGTGCACTGAAAACTGCTGCCGTATCTGGTCTGGTGATCCTGAGAGTCAGACTGATGATTATAACAAAATCCAAAGAAGGAATTGTAAGGTAATCGATCTTCACTTGGCATATCGACTTTTGTCACTTTCTCACCGACGTGGGGTGGATTCCGACTGTATTTTCTCAAAATATTTTAATCGCAAATGCTCTGTGTCTCGACCACATAAATTTAAGCGGGCTACTAGATTAAAATCTGTGGACATAGTTAAATAGAGCCACGATACCCATGGAACTCCCTTTCGTTTACTTGCTTTCCAGATAAATAATGAACATGATGTAAAAGTGTTTGTTTTATTTGTGTTCGTGTATATGTCGAAAAGCACATGTATATTCCTATCGACATTACATCGTCACAGAAATAAACGCATTTGCATCGTCACACAAATAAACGCATTACATCGTCACACAAATAAACGCATTTGCTGCTTATATAACGACATGAAATAGCGCTGCTGATTTCGCTAGAATCAAATGTGACCCTTCTTTCTAATTGTTAAGTTTGTAGACAAAAGTAATTGAAGAAATGAACAAGAAAAAATAAATAAATAGTAAATAATTATAATTTGAATAAATAGGAGGTACGTTCACCTTTAATGAATGAAAATTGCGGAAACGTATAAATTACTTCTGATAATCTTTTTCAATTTGTTCGGGCTATTTTGTTTAGCTTTAGGTTTATTCCTTTCAATGGCAAACTTTTAATTCCATTATTTTAAGAGGTAGGCGTTAAGGATATGAGTGAAACGACCATTTCAAAAAAAATAAAGAAAAGAAACTTTAAACAGACTCCAGATGCAAAAAACAAAAACAGATAGTGCTGTGTGAGAAGAGAAAACTTCGTTGAAAAAAAATAATTTAAGGAATAAAGAGCAGAAATGGATGATATACAAAAAAACTTTTTTTATTTATTTAATCACGTCAACCCAAGTAAGAAGATGTTTCTGGGATACATAATGAAAAAAGAGGGGTTAGAGAAATTAATACTCACAGAACTGATAAAGGGAAAGAGAGACAAAAGAAAGCACTACTTCAGATTTAATGGTTAGGAAGAAACCACGCATTACTATTGCAAAACATGACAATACCTACAGGATATTGAGAAACCTATCATTCTAAAAAATTGTATCAAGAGTACAATTTTATGAATTATATCAAGACAAAGAAGAACTATTTGAAATACCACGAAAGCTTGATATAAATCAGACAAGATATTCGAATCATACATGCGGTGAGAAAAATGGTATCAGTTAATATTCGAAAATAGATGTCTTGTCAGATTTATTTTTATGTTATGAAATTAGAGAGAAACAAAACACCTAGCGCGACTTTCAAAAGAAACGCTATAATTCACATCTTAAAAAATAAAAATAAAATTCTAGCCTAAGAAAAGCAGTTACAGCGAGCGAAAAACTGAATACAGGGTGAAAGAACAATAGAGAAATAGAATTCAAGAAGACATGAGTAGGCAACATTGCATTTAAAATTTTGAAGATTATAGCTATCAGGGAAGCGAATAAACGGAAGTCAGCTCTATATGCGAGAAAAGAAACTATTAGAGTAGAAGTAACTATTGCATTTATCTACATCAACGATAAAAGGGTGGGACTTTGATAATATTCTAGTAGTACGCTTAAATTCACATGAACAAAGCACCAGGAAAATAAATTCATCAAAGTAGTTACTATGATAGCGGTAGAATCACAGACGATTAATATTCATAAATTTGCAAACAATAATCAAGTACAAATGAATTTTAATCGAATAAATGGCTTGATAACAAAATTAATGACACGGATTAGAATGTCAGTCAGTTAAGTGCCGTACGTGATACACGCTTGAGCGATCATGTCTCGAAAGAAACATGACTGAATGGGTAGAAGATATTCTCGTAGCAGCTTGCCATTATTTTCTGCAGTAGACTGGTTGCCAGCCAAGGCCATAGAACAAATCTGTCTTGTTATTTGAGTAATAGCTAGAACAAATCTGTCTTGTTAATTGACTAATAGCTAGAGGGGAAAGAAATGTATCATATTATTAATAGTAATTAGTAAGTGATCAGTTTATTACTTCATAACATTAGAAAACCGAGCCTGTACTTTATGCCCATTAGAAGACTTAATCATGTCTCCAACTATTATATTCAGTCAGTCAGTTAATTGCCATACACGATACATGCTTTGGTCGATCATGTCTCGAAAGAGACATGACTGATTGGACAGAAGATTGTCCCGAAGCAGGTTGCCATTACTTTCTGCGGTAGACTGGTTGTCAACCAAGGCTATAGAACCCAATCTATCTTAGTATTTAACCCATAACTTGAGGGAAGAGACGGATTAATACATTTCCCTAAGGTTTTTTGCGCGTAAGTGAATGCAACAAATTCAACTGGATTTTGTTATCGGCACACCGATTTATCGTTCTGAGTCGATATCCACAACGCATAAAGGTTGATAAACTGTAAAAAAAAAACCAAAAAAAAAAAAAACAATTAATCAAAGTGAAAATGGTTATCGGCTTGGAATGAGAAACTGGGAAGCTGAAATCCAATTCCAATTTGAAATCTTTGCATTTACTTACGCGCAAATAACCTTGGGAAAGATATTAAGCCGCATCTTTCCTCCAGTTTTGAATTAAATAACAGGACAGATTGGTCTCTATAGCCTTGGCTGGCAACCAATCTACCACAGAAAGTAATGACAGATTAATACCTTTCCCAAAGGGCATTTGCGTGTAAATGAATGCAAGAAATTCAACTGGAATTCGAACTCGGCTACACGAATTCTGGTTCCGATTCGATATCCACTGCAGCACAATGCACATCCTATTACAATGTATACAGCCTGTAACAGATTAAAACCGCAAAGAGCACAAAAAATGATGTGGCTCTGTTCAGTATACAGGAACAAAGATTCATTGTTTATGACAATTACTCTCCCAGTATGTACAGTCGAAATGAAAATTTTAATAACACAAAATATATATGCTGAAGTATTTATATTCAAAAAATCGGGACGAGGAGAACTATTTGAAATACGACGAAAGCTGGATATAAATCAGTCAAGATATTCGAATGATACATGCTGAGAGAGAACTGTTGCTGAAACTTGAATAGGCGAAAATATATGTCTTTTCAATAATTTTCTTTAACTTAAGTGGCCAGAAGATTGGAAAGAAACAAAACGCCAAGCAAGGCTTCCTAAATGTATGCTGTAATTCACATTATAAACAATAAAAATATAATTTTAGCCTAAGAAGAATTCTAGTAGATTACCAAAATTTACTAGAATTATCATAGTAATATTACACGTTTCCTTTCAAGGAAATATTCGGTGTTCATTATATATATTATCATTTGACTGAAAAAAATAGAATTAGGATAAACCTACAAATATAGGTACCTCCATTACATAACAAAAAATCCAGCATAAAAAAAGTTCAAAACTTTAAAAAAAACGAACTTTTTCTATCAAAATGTTTATAATATTATGTAAAGGAAAAATCAAAGTAAGTTTTATTTATTTTATAAAATTTTTGAATCCCTTTTAACATGTTCGAAATTTTGGCAGAAAACTTTGTTTTTATTTGGAGTTAGCGTGGTCGAAGATGATTACGTAATTTTTTACGTAAGTCACTTTTTCGGTGACAAACACATTAATTTGCAAATTCTTGCAAAAATCAAATATTTGTCGGATTTTAATGAAACTTTCAGCACTCATTCACAAATGAAAAAGATTATTTTTGAAATTATTTTTTTTTTAAATTTTTATTGGTGAAAAAAACGTTTTTTTTAACACTGTTACCCACCTTCACGTAAATTCATGAAATTTTAATAAATTTTAATTTTCTGCGATTTACTTTTTTATTAGTTGCACTCAGAACTCATCGGGAAATATAAATCATGTATTTTTTTAAATTAAAATTATCATTCACTATAGGAAAATCTGCTCCGAAGAGAAATATAAAAATGCAATAAAACTTTGATATAATTTAATTTGATAAGCTTTTAATTGTTGGAATAAATAATAAAAATTAAAGATATTATAGTCTGAAAAAAAATTTCGATTACTAATAAAATTTTAAAAGAATTGTTTTCAATTTTTTATTATCATAATTCATAAAGTTTTAGAAGTATTTTTAAAATCTTTTAAAGAACTGTATGTTTTTTTATTAGTTAAGAATTGATGAGTATACTGCCTATCAAAAAAAAAATTAATCAAGATTTTTCTTCCCGTATATTCTTAAAAAGAAAAAGAATATTTGTGCAAATACGTTCAAAGTTCTAAAGTACGATGTTCAAATTTATAACGTACGGTGTTACATATGGGTCAAAATGAATTTATAAGTTAACAAGCATCCTTACATAGCAAAACAGAAGAACGCACTTTCATTCTTACGATATTTTATTCTCTACCTTTCTAATATGTAACATCCTGTTTTGCAAGTAATTCCTTCAATATTTAAAGTAAGTATTTTTCAATACCTCATTTTTTAATTAATTGAGACCTCAGATACATTAACTAATTTATGATAATTAAAAAAAACATGAATTGTACAGTACAAGAATATGTGAAAAATATTTATATAAGTGCTGAAATTACGTTAAATTTTTAATTTTACTATTTAGTTAAAAACCAAAATATATATATATATATATATATATATATATATATATATATATATATATATTAGCACGATTGTCGCCATACATTGCGTTCTTGTCAACATCTCGTATCTGTCATCTGTCATCGCTTCAATGACTGACATAAAAACAGGGCTACCGTAATCATTTTTTTTTATTATAAATTTCTGGCAGTAAGCAATATTAATTGATGGAAAACAGATAAAGGTAAGTTTTAATTTTAAAATTTGACTTAAATAACATGTCAGCGATGTACATTTTATTTTTAGAAGATTTTTAAAAACAGAAATTTGGCTAATGTTTACGTAATGTGTCAATCAATCAAACGTGACATTATATTTTAAAAAATTGGTAAAATTTCAAAATTTTAGATTTCAATCAATATAATTTCGGCTAATAATACACCAGTATGTTTTGCTTACTAGAATTGTTAATTTTAATCTCTTGGCTTCCCAATTAAATCTAATTTTAAAGCTTGAATATAAATTATTTATTTTTAAAATTTCAATTTAAATTTAGGTATCGAAAATGAGTGGAGGTACCTATAAAAATATGAATGCATATTTTATGCTTTTCAGTTAGACATGGAATTGCTTAATTTCTTGGAGCTTCGAAAAATGCTTCGAAAAATCAGATCGTAAATTACACTGATGTCGTCTAACAAGACAGATACACGTGTATCATTAGTAAATGAAAATCAGACAATACAAAATAAAATATCAGAATTTATTTTTTTCTTTTTTCTCCAGATGACATAATTTTGTGAATATTTAATAAAAGTAAAACATGTTAGATTGATAAAATCACGTGTCCCAATTAACACACATGCCCCCAACCGCCCATCCCCACACATTTTTTATGTAAACATCCTGTGTATGGATATGTTTTTGATCCTTGCTGATGAAGCAAGAGTTTCCTCGTTGAAATAGCTATACGAGGTATGTAGAATTCGGAATTGTATTCAATATAATATTTGATATATATATAATGAAAAACTCCACATATTATTTATTTCGCTGATGAGTTCAGTCTTATCCTATATCATATTTTTCTGAATGGTACGCATTGAGCACTATGTATAACGCTATCTCTTTAATATTTCATAGCTGACCGCAAGTTCGGCTCCAAGGACTATTGGAAGATTTGCAAACGCGTGCTCAACAATAGGAAATCCTCAATACCTCCTTTAATCCATGAATTTGAGTTTCTCACGTCATCTGCGGAAAAAGCTGAGTGCTTTGCCCACAGATTCTCATCCAACTCTACATTCGACTCGTCCGGAGTACACCTACCCGATTTCCCTATTAGAACTGAGTCCAAACTGCACGACGTATATATAACCCCGACAGTAGTATCCCGAGTAATTTCAAAACTCGACCTCCATAAGGTATGTGGAGACGATGGAATTCCGGTGATAGTCCTTAAGAGGTGTGCCCCTGAACTTTCCCCTGTCCTCTCTAAACTATTTAACTACTGCCTTTCCGCTTCCTACTTTCCTGCATGCTGGAATTTCTATTCAGTCGTTTCTGTATTAAAGAATTGTGGTGAACGCTCGGACTCATCCAACTATCACCCTATCAGCCTTCTACCGATATTCGGGAAAGTATTCGAGGCCATAATCAATGCTGAAATAGTCCATCATCTCACCGCCCACAAACTCTTCTCTGACAGGCAATATGGATTCCGCTTTGCCAGGTCCACGGCCGACCTGCTAACAACCGTAACGGAGTACATGCTACAGGCCCTTGATGAGTCTGACGAGGCTCGCGCGGTTGCTCTGGACATCTCCAAGGCTTTCGACAGGGTTTGGCACTCTGGCCTCCTATGCAAACTACGCGGTTATGGTATTACCGGTCGCCTGCTTGACCTAATCCAATCTTTCTTAAATAACCGCCAAATGAAGGTCGTTCTGAATGGTCGTGGCTCTTCGTCCTACAGCACGAATGCTGGTGCCCCACAGGGCTCTATCCTGGGCCCGACGCTCTTCCTTATTTTCATCAACGACCTCCCAGATGAGATCAAGTCCCAAGTAGGCATCTACGCAGATGACACTACAATATACTCTCGCACCAGTAAGAAACCTGTCGTGGCGGACAGGCATAATCTCGCTGCTGACCTTGAACGGGATCTACACTCTGTGGTGAACTGGGGCAAGAAGTGTCTTGTCAACTTCAATTCATCTAAGACCAAGCTGTTGTCTGTCAACCATTACAGGCGACCTCTCCTGCCTCCCATAAGCATGAACCAAGCGATTCTCCCGGAGAGCAATACACCACGCCTCCTCGGACTTACCCTGTCCTCAGACCTCAAATGGAACTACTATATTGAATCCATAGCAAAATCTACTGCTAAGCAGGTTGGGTCACTATGTCGATCCAGGATGTTTTTTCCACCTGAATCCATCCTGCATATATACAAGTCAACCATCTGTCCGTGCATGGAGTACTGCTGCCATTTATGGTCAGGCGCCCCTGCCGTTCTCCCCAGTGTTCTGGACAGGCTCCAAAGGACAGTCTGTAATGTGATAGGTACTGATCTGGCGGCTCGACTGCAGCCACTTCCCCATCGTCGAAATGTGGCCTCCCTTTGTCTGTTCTATAAATACTTTCATGGCTTCTGCTCGGACGAACTTAAATCACTGGTGCTTCCTCAACAGGTGTTTACTAGTGCAACCAGACTGTCAACTGGGTCCCACCCATTCACAGTCAGGTTAGTCGAATGCAGACGACAATTCTACTCCTGCAGCTTCTTCTCTCGCACTTCCCGCCTGTGGAACTCGCTCCCGTATTCTTGTTTTCCTGACGGCTACAACCTCCAGAAATTAAAATGCAAAGTCAATACTCATGTACTAACCACTGGACTCTAGCTCTCTCCCCACCCCCGTATAACCCTCCCTTTCTCTCCACCTATGTATCTGTCATCGCACCTGCTTTCTCAGCTTTCTATTGTTCCTTTCTTATTAGTTTGTACTCCTCACTCTTTTCTAATTAATCTTTTTACATTTATGTAGCCCCCTGCACATCAGTGGCATTTCCACCTTGCTCGGGGTGAAATGATTAAATATATATATATGCAGAGAGAAAAAGAAAGATAAAGATATGCGTGTTTGTAGATAGGCGGTTGCATGACACCGTTAAATTGGTTAAATTGATGATTATGATTCACCCTTTTCATTTCTGTGCATATACACCAACCATTTTTCGCGGAACAATGTTTCTCCTTAACTATATTATGAATGGTAAATATAGATATTAACGCACGCATATTCAAAATGTTTTTCTGTTTTATTTCTACGTTTTTATTTTATTATTGAGCATATAGTTAAAGTTGTATCGTCCGTTAAAATAAAAAATTCTCCGACCATGTATATTCATTTTCCTTTTCATCTCTTTTTAGTCTGAATTGCTGAACATCGAAAAATACATAAATGACAAAACAACATTTTATGACATGAGAACCAAACATAACAAGGAGAAAAAAAAACATGCGAAAATTAATGTTTAAAGATTTCAAACATAGCTTGTCAATAAATCCTTAGCTCGATGCAAAATAAATGTCAAATTCAAACATTGTTTTTTTAGCCCGCTTCAAAAAATTATTCGGGTTTTATTGGAAATTAATGAACCTACGGTTTATAAAAATTAAATTAGTTTTCTTAATTAACAACATTCCACTACAAGAAATAGAAATGAAATGCTGGGTATTTAACAATTATTTTATAACCAGAACTTGTGCTAATCTCTGAGCAAGATTTATAAAGCGAGATATCATTTTACACTTCCTTGTTATTATTATTATTATTATTATTATTATTATTATTATTAGGCGTGTACCCCTGGCGTGAAACATTGTGGCAAAAAATTTAGGAATATCATTTGCTATTTCCTCTAGAGGCTATCGCCGTATGTTTAGAGTCTCCGACTGACACCAAATCGGTCGAGGTTCAATTGCGTACAGAAACAAGTGGATGTCTAGCCCCACTGATGAGCTGTGATACGGCGAAATAGCTTTGTATGTGGATGACGAATATATTATGCTCTCATTACTATTGAGCTTTCAAGAGAGGAAAATTTAGTAAAAAAAACGGTTATCACTTCCGTGATTTATGCATTACTCCTTAGTAATAAATTGAGTACTTTCGATTACTGGCGTGTGTATACCCTGTTTATATAAAACACGCTAAAATTTCCCCCTTCTGATTCCATAAGCCTCTGGCTTAAGGGTTAGCGACTCCGACTGACACTAACTCGGTTGAGTGTCCATCCTGACTGAAGTAAGTGGATGTCTGGCCACACTGATGAACTGTGATACAGCAAAACATGCTTGTAAGCTGATGACGACATTTACTTTTTTAAAAATAAATGCTCAATACAATAAATATTGTAGCGCATAATATAATTATATAATTAAATTTGGTTTTAATTTGTTTTGATATTTCTACCTCGTCATCAGTCAATGTTAAATCATAGTTGTGAAAATGATTTTCATTTAAATATAAGAAACAATACGTTTGTTATTTATAGATATGGGAAGACATAAAGATCTAATAGAATGAGGAACTAGAAATCTCGAGGCTAGACATTTCCGTGTCGCAATCTATTTTGTACTAAAAAAAACAAATGCAATTATATATATATATATATATATATATATATATATATATATACATTTTTGAACGAGTTATTTGGTTACCTAGGTTTCTACCATGAGTGGTGTCTTCAGGCTATTTTTAAAAACTGATTTTATCTTTTACATTTTTTCTTTTTAAGAACTCTCTTGTAACGCTGTTTTATTTGAACGTTCACGTGGCAGGGAATTTATGAACGCGCATTGTTTAAATGAAAACGAATTATGACGTTTTCATCCATATTTGTATGAACCTAATAGGTATTTCTTAGTGTGGATGCATTTTGTCATAATTTCTGTTCTTTATTTAAGAGTTCGTCTTTATTTGGGTAGATCATAATTTCTAATTTTTCTTCCTGGCACAGTCTACATATTTGTCCACCGTTGCAAGGCTTGGCTGTTTTACAGTGCTTCACGTTATGTCTGGGTCTTTTTCATATTTTGATTTGGAATTCCATGTGTGGTTATACAATTTTGTATTGTTTTTTAATGTTTCTATTTTAAATGTAGATCTGTGGTTGAACCACCTGGTCTTAAAGGTGTCTTTAGTTGAGCCCAAATTTATTTTGTTTAGGCCATATGAGTCATGTACCTCAACCATATAAATTATTTCTTTTATGTTGCAGAAACTATGAAGTGGATATGTATTTGTTGGTGGTTTCGTTTTGTACTATGCTAGTTCATTTTCTGGCGTTTTGTTTTGTTATGAAACTATCTAATTCATTAGTGCAACTCTAACTTAGCTTGATTGTGTTTGTGTTGAAAATTGTGTTTAATTCTAATTTTTTGGAAAATGCTTATCTAATAGTTTAAAAAATATTTGTCTTATTTTGGTCTTTACTTGGTTAATAAGCGGAACATTATCCGGTTGAACCAGATAATGTTTCGTTTTCTACTGTTGTTTTTGATGTCTGTTTGTTTGAGAGTTATATTGTAAAATGTTTTTATGGCCGAAATTTCTTAATGCATCCTCATATATATTATTCTTTTCATTAAATATATATTGAGTTGTTTGAGGAATTATTAGATAGTCTGTGTACTATGCCTTTGTAAATGTGTTTAATTATATTAAATATATATTTTAAATATATATATTAAATATATATATATAATAAATAATATATATATATAATAAATATTATATATATATATATATATATATATATATATATATATATATATATATGAAAAAAGGACTTTATTATAATATGGACAATTATTTTATCCTTTCCAGTTTAGTTCGCTTATAGAACCAAATCCAATCTTTACTCTTTAGTTTATCGTTTGGATGAGACGGGTTTATTTGATGGGCAGAGACCTTAACATGTGATCACGATCTGATGGACGTTCCATATGTTTTTGTAGTCAGTGATTTGTCAGGCGCCTTCTCCCATCTGAGCTCCATCGACCCTGAAAGCACATCACTTGAGGCCTTAACAAGCAGCAATATCTAAATTCGTTATCACATGTAAATTTCAGTGAAAATAATGACATGATCAAAATACTGACTATGAGTTTCTACAGAAGAATGCTGAGGATAATATTGACCGATCATGTGAATAACAACAAGTTTCATGTAAAAGAAAATAAACTTATACGGCTGAAGTTTTTGGGATGCTAGTGCAGAAGCTGTGTTGAGGGGAATTAATACTCACGGGACGGATATAGAGAATGAAAGACAGAGGAAGAAAGATTTCATGGTTACGAAAGAAGTAATGCGTCAATATTAAAAAGAATGACAATATCTACAGGATAATGAGAAACCCATTTTTATGAAAAAATTGTATCAAGAGAAAAAAATTATAAGGTATTTTAAGACAAAGATATTCTTTATTTATTTAACCTGATAGTCGTATTGGCTGTTCAGTCAAAGAATGCTGAGAATTTCTTCATGACAAAAAGGCTCGTATTAAAACTAACACTTTTACCGACGGTCCAGTTAGTATTCTTTGCGTAACTTGAAGAGGTGAGCCCTATTCTTTAAGTATTTTTAAACAACGCTTTTTTTGTCTTTTGCAGAATTCGTGCTCTTCTTCTTCTTCTTCTTCTTCTTATTATTATTATTATTATTATTATTATTATTATTATTATTATTATTATGTCATTTTTCATCATACTCTTATTTCTGCTTTGGTCTCACTACCAACCAAGTCTGCGGGGAGACCTAAGGCAGGTCGTGGCGTGTTGTTATGACTCCATTTCATGTTTTTCTATCTTACCTATCATCACTAGCATTACATAGATAAAGTTTTCCTTAGTGTGTGGGCTGTACTTAATAAGACAATTTTTTGTATATCTCTTAAGCTGGGGTTTCCAGGGATTCTTTCAATGTGTTCTTGTGTTGTTTTGTTCCATTCTTTATCATTCCAAGTGCACCTACTATCACTGGCACAACTCTTGTTTTCAATTTCCACATTTTTTCTATTTCAATTTCCAGGTCTTTATATTTTGACAGTTTTTCAAATTCCTTGATTGCTATGTTACAAACCGCTGGACAAGCCATATCAATTAATAGACAAGTTTTCTCCTTCTGGTTTTTAACAATAATGTCTGGCCTGTTTGCTTCAATTTTTCTTTTTTATTATTATTCTTATGTCATTTTTCATCATATTTCGATTTCTGCTTTGGTCTCACTACCAACCAAGTCTGCGGGGAGACCTAAGGCAGGTAGTGGCGTGTTGTTATGGCTCCATTTCATGTTTTTCTATCTTCCCTATCATCTCCAGCATTACATAGATAAAGTTTTCCTTAGTGTGTGGGCTGTACTTAATAAGACAACTTTTTGTATATTTCTTAAGCTGGGGTTTCCAGGGATTCTTTCAATGTGTTGTTTTGTTCCATTTTTTATCATTCCAAGTGCACCTACTATCACTGTCACAACTCTTGTTTTCAATTTCCACATTTTTTCTATTTCAATTTCCAGGTCTTTATATTTTGACAGTTTTTCAAATTCCTTGATTGCTATGTTACAATCCGCTGGACAAGCCATATCAATTAATATACAAGTTATTATTATTATTATTATTATTATGCCATTTTTCATCATATTTCGATTTCTGCATTGGTCTCACTACCAACCAAGTCTGCGGGGAGACCTAAGGCAGGTAGTGGCGTGTTGTTATGACTCCATTTCATGTTTTTCTATCTTCCCTATCATCCCCAGCATTACATAGATAACGTTTTCCTTAGTGTGTGGGCTGTACTTAATAAGACAATTTTTTGTATATCTCTTAAGCTGGGGTTTCCAGGGATTCTTTCAATGTGTTGTTTTGTTCCATTTTTTATCATTCCAAGTGCACCTACTATCACTGTCACAACTCTTGTTTTCAATTTCCACATTTTTTCTATTTCAATTTCCAGGTCTTTATATTTTGACAGTTTTTCAAATTCCTTGGTTGCTATGTTACAATCCGCTGGACAAGCCATATCAATTAATAGACAAGTTTTCTCCTTCTGGTTTTTAACAATAATGTCTGGCCTGTTTGTTTCAATTTTTCTGTCTGTGTAGATGGTGTAATCCCATAGAATGGTTACATCTTCTATTTCTGTAACCGGTGCTGGATGATGTTCATACCAGTGTTTGTTTACAGCTTTTCCATAATGTTTGCACATTGCCCAATGTAAATATTGCCCAACTCTATCGTGGCGATTTTTATATTCGTTTGGGGCAAGCACAGAACAGCCTGAGATTAGGTGGTCTATTGTTTCTTGGTGTTTATCACAAAACCTGCATTTTGGATCCATATTATTATGCATAATATTTGCCTGAAAGTTTCTCTTGAAAAGACTTTGGTCTTGTGCTGCAAGTATAAATCCTTCAGTTTCAGACTTTAATCCAGATGCACGTAACCATCGATGAGGATTAACTTTGTCAACATTGGATTTATTGGCACGTACTGGATATTGGCCATGCAGAGGTTTGTCTTGCCAGCGCTGTTTCATCTTTGCAAGAGCTTTATCTTTGGCTTTCATTTTCATATTTTTTGCCGCAATAGTTGGTTCTTGGCTACTGTTTTGCTTTTCTACAGAATCTACTAACTGTAATTCTTGTTTGTATTTACTGCCTTCTTTTATTATTGAATATTTTTTCTTTCTTTCTTCATGTTGCCTTACTAATTGTATCATCCAATCCTTTGTTGTTTCTATGTATGTTAGTAAGCCAATAGTTGTTGTCTTGTATGACAATTCCAGCTGAATAAGACCCCTTCCACCTTTTTTACGGGGTAAGTATAGACGGTCTACATCAGCCTTTGGGTGATGCATCCTATGCTTAGAAAGAAGCTTTCTTGTTTTAGCATCCATTCGCCTGATGTCGTTTAGAGTCCAGTTTAAGATGTTGAAGCTATATTGGACAACTGGGATTGCAAGGCTATTAATGGCCATAACTCTATTCTGTGAATTTAATTCAGTTTTTAATATCATTCGTAGCCTTCTATAGTACTCTTTACGCACTATTTCTTTCATTTTTTTATGGTGAATGTTTTCGCTCTCATTTACACCTAGGTATTTATAAGCTTCTTCTGGTTTCAATTCTTTTATTGTTACAGCAGGGTCTAAGCTAATTGAGGATGTTTCTTGTATTGATCCACGTAAAACTGTAGCTTTAGCACATTTATTCAAATTAAATTTCATTCCAATGTCTTCGCTGAAGCATTTTACAGTTTGCAGAAGACCTTCCAGCTCATTATCATTCTTAGCATATAACTTTAAGTCATCCATGTAAAATAGATGGCTTATTTTCTTTTGGCCTATTTTATAACCACATTCTGTCTTATTAAGTTGACTGGTTAGTGCTATTAATGACATGCAGAATAGTAAGGGAGATAAAGAATCACCTTGAAATATACCTCTTTTGATGTTTATTTCATCAGACTTATAGGTTCCATTTATATGATTGAGGTAAAGGGTTGTTTTCCATATAGACATGCACTGTTTGATGAAATTGATGATGACGGGCGATATTTTGTATATATTTAAAGTCTTTAAAATCCATTCATATGGCACACTATCGAATGCCTTTCGGTAGTCTATCCAGGCAGTACTAAGATTTTTCTTTGTCTTGTAGCAGTTTTCCAGGATCATTTTGTTAATTAGCAATTGGTCTTTACAGCCATAACAGCCACGTTTGCACCCTTTTTGTTCAAGCGGTATCATGTCATTTCTTTCTAAGAATAAATATGTTTGTTTTGTTAAAATAGATGTTAGTAGTTTATATGTTGTCGGAAGACATGTAATTGGTCTGTAGTTTTTCGGGTTGTTTGTGTCACCATTCTTGGGTAGAAGAAATGTAATTCCTTTTGTCATCCATGCAGGAATTTTAGTGGGATCGTCAACCATTTCTCGGAGTTCTTTGGCTATTTTTTTATGTGTTGCATTTAAATAATATAGCCAAAAGTTAGGAATTTTATCTATACCTGGAGTTTTCCAATTGTGTGCTTTTTTTAGTGCAAATTTAACATCATCTTCTGTAATTCCAGACCATGTCTGTTCGGGTTTATTCTTCATTCGTTCTATCTCCTGCGTAATCCAATGTACTTCCTTGCTAGGTTCTTTAGGGCAAGCCCATATCTTTTCCCAGAACTGTGTGACTTCTTCCATTCTGGGGGGTACTGTCACTTCAATTCTTTTTTTTACCTATTTCCCTGTAAAATCTCTTTTTATCAGTCTGAAAGATCTTGTTTTGTCTGTAAAATTTTGCTCTTTTTTCATAGCGTCTTATTCTTTGAGCCTTCATTATTATTATTATTATTATTATTATAATTATTATGATTATTATTATTATTCAATAATGATTGACCTTACTCTGACAATGTTCTGCAGCCCTCTAAAGAATAAGAAAATAAAAGACGCTTTTTAATAATATTTAAAGAAACTTGACAGTATGTTTACCTTCTTAAAGTTATACTTAAATATTGTATACAATTGTGAAGAAAAAAATACAAGCCTTTTACGAAACGCTGCTTGTTTTGGGAAAAAAGTTTGTAATGGTAATTAATACAGAAAAAAGTGATTAAAATGATGATAGCATGAATGTAATGCAACTGTAATGCGTGTAACAAGATGGGGGGTAGTGCCTATCCTAAAACATTTTATTAGTTGACCAGTTAGGTAAAGCAACTATTATATACGAATGCTGTTCGATTAGGTGTTATCTTTAGTTAGTCAAATGATGGAAGTTTTTACATTTCGCGTTTCTGTAACTTATTTTAGTTAACGGAAAATGTACGTCATGTTAATTTACAAAAAAATGTCTGGTATGCTATTAATAGAAATGACAAACATGATTATATTTTCGTGAGTAAAAAGAATTTTCATGAATTTGGTGTGATAGAAAGTATTAATCCAATAACTAAGCAGAACAAAAATATCCATAAACATAGATATCTTAATGAAAATAATTAATCAAGGTGGATTAAATTAAGGGTTTAAGTTGTAATTCTTTGAATGTTACACGGTTCGATAGACAATAGAAACAAATAGGGAAGGCTTTAGTATAATAACGACGAATATAAGAAAAATAGTTCGAATATAAATAATTCAAATATAATTCGATAGACATTAATATATTTAATGATTTTTTTTTAATCGTATCACCCCGAGCAAGGCGGTAACGCCACTGATGTGCAGGGGGCTACGTAATAGTGAAAAGATCGGAAAAGAGAAAGCCGGAAACCATATACTAAACAGGGAACAAGGGATGAGCCTCTTAACCTATTCAATAGGCATGGGTGGAGTGTGAACGGGGCGATAGATAGATCTATCTACTCCAATTGAAAAAAAAAAAAACAATTTGAGAAGATTGGAAAAGAGAAAGCCGGAAACCACATCCTAAACAGGGAACAACGGATGAGCCTCTTAACCTGCTCAATAGACATGGGTGGAGTGTGAACCGGGCGATAGATAGATCTTTCTACTCCAATTAGATCTATCGACTCCAAATATTATAAAAGTTCAGAATTCGAGCGTTTATTTACAAAATGACTGCTCTTTCCGATTTTAAGGATTGAGACCACAAAAACTTGCTTCCTATTTCATCTTCGCGGCTGCCATCTTGCTTAGATCTGTGACGTCGTCAGCCAAGATTTTTTTTTTTTTTGTTGTTTTTTATAAGCGTTTCACCCCGAGCAAGGCATGTCACTGCCACTACTGTGCAGGGGGCTACGTAGAGTGGAGAAAGGCTGAATAAATATAGGAAATGACAGAGGGTGGGTGATAGGTGGGTAAGGATACCGAGAATGAGGGTTGGGTAGATGAGAGTGTTCTGAGAATAGTTGGGAGTTAGTGTGATAGGAGGTGTCTATTGACCCTACATTTAAACACCTGGAGATTGTAACTGTCGGGAAAGCAGACTTGTGGAAGGGAGTTCCACAGGCGGGAAGCGCGAGAAAAGAAGCTGTTGGAGTAGAATTTACGGTTACATCTTATTTGTTTAACTGTAAAAGGGTGGGACCTAGTTGCTAATCTAGTATCTCGTGTAAATTCGTGCTTAGGCGGCACCAGTGATCTAAGCTCATCGGAGCAGAAGCCATGAAAGTACTTGTAGAAGACGCACAGGGAAGCCACATCACGCCGGTGTGAGAGCGGCTGCAGCCGGTCTGCCAAATCAGTATCAACCACGTTACAGATCCTCCTTTGTATTTTGGCAAGAAGCCCAAGGAGAGCAGCAGGGGCACCCGACCAGATATGGCAGCAATATTCAATACACGGGCGGATGGTAGATTTGTATATGTGCAGAATAGATTCAGGTGGGAAAAATTTCCGGGCCCTGCACAGGGAGCGCACTTTCATAGCAGCAGATTTGGCAATGGATTCAATATAGTCATTCCATTTGAGGTCCGCCGAGAGTGTAAAGAGGGAGATTGATTATTTATGGGAGACTTTTCTTACTTGAAAAGTCTTTGTTTTAATCTTATTCTTTTTGATTAATCAGAATAATTATGTTATTTTAATCGCATGATTTTTTAGTTTTGTTTTGAAAATCTTTGATTAATTCTTCCCTTTCATTCTTTTATAAAATATGATCCGAGTGTCAACTACAGTGAAGAAAGGAAAATATTCTTTTGTCTCCGAAAAGAATTTTCGCTTCATCTTCCAGGGATAATCGTAAATTACACAATTCCGAGCCTCTAAATGTGCGGCACTAAAATCCGAAGGCGGATTGTCATTGACAAAAACGCATTTCGAAAACTAAGCAGAGCATTCAGAGACAGGAAGATTTTGTTGGAAACAAAGAAATCAATACTGGATTGTTACGTGATGTCTGTCCTCCTATAAGGCTTTAAATTCTGGACAATCTCCTCAAAAATAAAAGAGACTCAATTTAACATGAGTGTGACTCTACAAAATAATGCTGAGGATACTATGGACCGAATATGTGAGCAACGACAAGATTTTGGAGAGGATGGAATCGAAAAGGAAACATATACTTAACATCAGTAAGAGACAGCTGAAGTTTCTGGCACGCGTAATGAGAAACGAGAGCTAAAATAATCTGATACTCATTGGACGGATAGAGAAAAAGAGATACATGGAAAACAACGCTGACATACTTGATGGGATTGAGCAAGTAAATGGCAGAGAAATTCTTTTAAGTATTTCACACCAAGCAAGTCGGTACCGCCACTTATATGCAGGGGGCTACATAATAGTTAAAGTTTTAGGCTGGAGGAGAGTGAAAAAAAAAGACCCAGCTATAGGGGTGAAAGAGAAAGAGCAAGAAAAATGATTTGAACACAGGAAGAAAGAGATTTGCGAAGGTAGAGAGAAAATAAAAGAACAACGTACATGGAGCAATGTAGAAACGACTGGAGTCAAGTGTATAAAAGATGGGTATTGACTTTGCATTTTAATTCGTGGAGGTTGTAGCTGTCAGGAAAGCAAATATATGGAAGGGAATTCCACAGGCAGGGAGTGCTAGAAAATAAGCTACTGGAGTAAAATGGTCGCCTACATTTGGTTGATTTAACTGTAAAACCTTGTTGCCAGTCTGGTTGCACGAGTAAATTCTTGACTTAATTTCTTTAAAGCAGAAGTCATGAAAATATTTGTAGAATAGACAGAGGGAAGCCACATCCCGCCGGTGAGAAAGTGGCTGTAGTCCAGCTGCCATGTCGGGACCTATCGCATTAGAGATTCTTGTTTTTGGAGCTTGTCGAGAACATTGAGATGAACAACAGCAGTATTCTATGCACGGACGGATGGTTGATTGGTATATGTGAAAGATAGATTCAGGCGTAAAAAACTTCCTGTGACCCAACCTTCCTAACAGTGGATTTAGCTATTTATACCAATCAAATCCAGTCAAATCAATTACATTCACTGACATGTTATTCATCTATTCTCCCCTGCCAGCTATAGGTAAGTACCATGACAGACTGTATTCTATAGCCTTGATGGCAACCAGTCTAGGAGAAGGAAAACCCCGAATTCAAACCAACCTGGAGATGTTAGGGCTACGTCAGGCTGTCATGCCCAAAGAAACATCAATTCTACTACGGTAGCAGTACATGAGGTGTCCTTATGACACTAATGAGTCACAGAATATCTGGATCTGAATAAAAGACATTTGAAAATACCCTTTGGTCGTCTTTGGAATTTAAATGCTTAACTCTTGTGACTGTCAGAGACATGTTTAAATTAAACCAAATTATATCAAGTGACTGAAAATAATTGCTCTAAGGCGCCCGTTGTACATCATATTATAAGCCACAAATCTTTTGCTACAAATACGACACTAGTATTTGATTTGAAAATTCCCTACAAAAGACTGATACTTGTATTCTTTTTATTGTATCTCTGTAAATGCGTTTGTATTTGCTCTTGTTTCACGCTGTTTCTTGATCATATCATATGAAAAATATAGCCACGTGATCTATAACGAAAATTTAATCAATACACGATTGTGTGGAGGAGCCACAGTGTCCTAAGTTCATCAGAGCAGAAGCCATGAAAATAGGAAGCCCATTTACGCCTACATTCTGAAAGGACGCGATTCATAAAGACGAAGAAGAAAAACATATGGGCTATAGGTGGTATCAAGGAGAATATCAAGACTAGCAATAAATGACTGCAATTATGAGAAGCTTGATAGTTAAATTGTGGTTGAAAGGAAACTACAAGATCTCCTACAGAAGGGAGCTGAAGATAGTGATAAGAAAGGACTACAAATAAACTGCAGGAAAATCAAATGCCTGGTCATCAGTAAAAAGGGCAGCCCAATATTCCAAATGCAAATCGAGGATACTAAATTCAAGCATGTCCAAAAATTGAAATACCTGGGAAATTTTCAAACAGAAGACGGAAAGTGCAACACAGAGATCCGAAGGCGAATTAGCTTGGCGAAGGAAGCATTCCAGAAGTTGAATAAAATATTAGAAAACACGACAATTTCGCACGAAACAAGGAAGAGAGTACTGGATTTCTATGTGTTGTCAGTTCTTCAATATGGCAGTGAATGTCGGACAATATGATCAACGACGAAGGAAAAACTTGAAGCAACTGAAATGTGGTTGTACAGAAAGATGCTGCGAATATCATGAATCGAGCATGTGAGCAATGAAGAGTTCCTAGAAATGATGGAAAAAAAAGGAAACTAATACGAAGCATCAGGAAGAGACAGCTGAAGTTCCTGGGACAGGCAATGAGGAAGGAGAGCTTGGAGAACCTGATACTAACAGGCCAGATAGAGTGAAAAAGAGAGAGGGGAAAGCAACGGAT
>JBBBDQ010001066.1:3247500-3295000 GCA_037127315.1 Ascarosepion bandense
CACAGACCTGGTAAATATTTTCAAGTGTATCTTTGGTTGTTTACCACAAGTTCAATGAACGCAATTTCAGTTAACTCTGATCAAACAAATAATTCATAGGCTTATGCTTATTATTGGTTGCAAACCACACAGAGACGGAGACTGCCAGTTGGGAAATGCCAAAGAAAAATATTTGTATGTGTTCATTTGAAGATATATGGAGATAAAAACAGTCACAAGTATTTTTCACCATTAACACACACACACACACACACACACACACACACACACACACACACACACACACATATATATATATATATATATATATATGTAACGTTATAGCCGCAAGGTAATATTTGATAAGCTGTGTCAGTATGACCATTACACTAAGATGGTGAGTTTGAATCTGAATTTGTAATACACACACACACACACACACACACACACACACATATATATATATATATTTATATATATATATATATATCTGTCGTTCTGTATGGAAGTGAATGTTTGACGATCTCATTAAAGATGAAAGAGAGGCTTGAGGCAGCAGAATTTTGGTTTTAGAGAAGTATGCTGATGATACCAAGGACATAGCACATGAGCAACGATAAAGTGTTGGAGAGGATGAAAACGAGACGTAAACTTATTCTTAACAAGATACAGATTAGGTTCTAGGGACAGGTAACCGGAAGGGATAGTGGAGCATTTAATACTCACAGGACAGAAAGAAGGCAAGAGAGTCAGGGTAATATAGAGCAAAATATATTTGATCGGCTTGAGCAAATAGATGGCTGAGTGGGTTTTGGGAGAGATCCCAAGAAGAAAAATATTGAGCGACAAGAGACAGAGCAAAGTGGAAGTTCCTGATTGCCTACATGATAAAGAGCTACGACACAAGATAAAGAATAATTTGACCAATTTGAAAAAGGTTTCCCCTAAAAAAAAATTACAGCATTGTAATCTTAATTAGAATCCTACAAGTTAGATACATTTGTGCGATAGATAAATTGTCCAATTTTTGCAAAAAAATATAAACAACTCTGACTTCTCATTTTAACAGATATATTTACAAAAATTGCACAATATCATCTTGAGACATTAAAGAGTAAATTTCTTCAATAAAATAATAAATGCTTTTCTTATCGCTTGGCTACGTTCGTATCGAAAGGCCTAGAAAACTCTGATTGCTTGTATGTTAATGTGTAGGTGGATGCACTCCTCAGAATATATGTATTTTTGTGTATAAGTTCGACATGTATGCTAATATAGGAAAAATGCATCATACTTCGTGCTGGCATTTTGGCCTCCGTTAATAAAACAATATTGGATTTAGGATTTTTCGAAAGGCTTTCCGTTGTTCTGACTTAATTCCTCTGTACGTCCCCCGCTTTGTATAAGCGCAAAATGTTGAGCGACCAAATGGAAGAGAAAAAAGTGAAGATACCTTCAATTCGGTGTGTTAAGCGTTAAGGGAATCTCAAAGAATAAAAACGATCAACTTGCTGAAAGGCAACCAGAACGGAAGCGCCTTAGCCGACCTCAAAGTGCAGGGGAGGAGGTTGCGGGTCCTTTTCAACTTTCAAAGATCGATAAATTCTTTCATCGTAACGATTATTTCTTATCTCGAAATGGTGCCATGATATAAAGAAAAAAGATAAAGACATTCTCTTATGGTAACCTTGAGTTGCTGATTCATCGCAGAAAAATCTTTCTAGGCTACGCATGATATACAAAATCGATCCAATTTGCTTTGAACGGCTAATAACAAAGGTTAAAATTCATTTAATGCCATGTTAAATGGGTAGGCGGTCGTAGCTATCCGCAGTGAGCTTTCCTGTTGCTTCTGCGAAAGATCAAATCATAGAATTGTTATTTCGGTAAATTCGTACAAATTAACACAAGAGCAGATGCTCACAAAACCCATGTACGGTAACTTTAAAGATTTTTAAATTGTGTTACGGGAGCAATTTTTATCGCTTTCTTGCATACTTTTGCCAATGGACTCTCCTATCTTGCATATTTTGAATTAAAGTTTTCTAGTCTACTGCCAAGCCCGCGGATATCGCATAATATCTCAGGATTCATAGGTACTTAAACATGTTGATGTTTTCTTTCTTAATAGATAGCATCATTGTTTGTGTCCAAGGTTCACCTGTGCAGGGAAATTTGCATAAAAGTGTCTCCGGTGTTGATCGAGCACACTATTATAACAATTTGTTTTTAATTAAATAAACACTACAATCTTTTCGCAAATATTTTGCAGTATTGAATACTTGTATTGTTTTGTTGTTGTTTTTTTTTAATTATTTCCCCCAAGCAAGGCAGTCTACGGCTATATCGTTTTGCATACACCGCTTCCCGTCCGATCACCGAAGGTAAGCAACATCGAGCCTGGTCAGTACTTAAATGGGTGAACATTTGGGAATACCAGCTGCTGTAAACGTAAGGGCCAAGAATGGTCCACCTGTACTCCAGGTTTGGGTGTTAGGTGCAGGGCTAACAACCCTGCCCCGTAAAAAATAACAACCCTGCTAACAACCCTGCTCCGTTACAGAAACAGCAACAAAATATTGCTGCCCTATGCACCATCTGGGTGTGATGGATAAATGATGATGATGATGAAGGCAGGCTTACTGCCACTGGTGTGCAGGTGGTTACATATGAGGAAAGTGATGAAAAAGAGGGACAAATTATAGGGGGTATTAGACAATGGGTAATAGAAAGAAAAGTACTGGTGCGATCATAGTCGAGTGGACAGAGAAAAGAACACAAGAGAAAGGATGCGACAATTTACCTTACATTTAAATTCTTAGAGATTCTAGCTGTTGCGGAAGCAAGAATACGAAAAGAAATTCCACAGCCGGGAAGTGCGAGATTAGAAGCTGCCGTTGCATTTTATTGGTTTCTCTGTAAAAGGGGTGGGACCTAGTTGCTAGTATAGTATCTGGAGTAAATGCATGCAGATGGAGCACTAGTGACGTAAACCTGTCGGAGCAGAAGCCGTAAAAATATTTGTTTTAATTTTTAAGGAATGAAAGGATTTAATTTAAAATTTGACATTATTTCTCATTATTTTAAAAGCTCAATGTCGCGAACCCGGTTAAGGGTCCAGCAAGAATAATACAACACGACTAACATAGGAAATAACAAATGTATATTAAGCACAGCAAAATACAACACTAGGAACTTTGATAGTAGAACGATAATACGGGTTAGTGAGTAATACTATAATTCGACCCTCGAACTGTGACTTGTAATGTTCGTTACGGTAGCAATATTCGGCTGAGTTCAGAGCGCTATACTCGGGCTATTCTTTCAGGCTACTTTCAGGCTATCTACCCAGGCTATCTCATGGCTACTTACTCTCACTTTTTGTAAGGGCAGATAGATGTAATGGGTGGAAGAGTTCATCCCGTTTGATGGGTGTTGCCGCCTTTACACTTATATCTATCCGAGTCATGTAATGATGAACAAGCTCACCATACTGGATATATTATGACTAGTTAGTTCGAACTTTACGGAGTGCTCGTACTTTCGTCTTAGTGTAGCATCTTAGAAAATAAAGGTTGCTCCTAGAAAATAAATGAGAATTCGTTGTCGTTTTTGTCTCGCTGGATCCATTTTGAGTGAGTAGTGAGTACGACTTTTATCGTGTACTCTTTACTTTCGGCATTGCGTTACATCTTCGCTTAGCTTAATGAAACCTTGTGCAGTTCAACGTTTTATATCGGTTAGCAAGCTTGTCTCGCTAGAGTATTTACGCCCTGATCCTGCCAGGCCAAATTTTATGCCGTTAAGCAAACTTTATATTTGTCATAAATTTTTTCTGAAATTTTCTTGTAGGCGAAAATAAATAAATATATTAATTAAAAAAAATAATCGAAGCGCTTGCTGAAATACGAGCTTTCGCTAAAAATAGCGTTTAAATGATAAAGAAATATGTCGGATTGATAAAAAATCCATTCAAAATTGCCTTTTTTATTTTTGGACATGGACATGCAGATATGGCTGAATCCAAGATATATGACAAATATTTCATTTCAAGGCACAAAATGGGACCTCGCCGGACTAACTGCTTTTCGCCGCCAAGTTGGTTAAGACGCATATTCAAATTATGTTGGCGAGTGCAACTTTCTCTTTAATAAGATTTCCCAACTATTCAAGCCGAAAAGAAAAAATAAATAGATATAATGTTTAATAAATAAACGGAGTGTCTACACAAATACGAGTATCCACTAAAAAGTAACGCTTAAAGGGCTTATATATATATATATATATATATATATATATATATATATATATATATATATATGTATGTATTGTGTGTATTTTGGCAGCATTTTTTCATTAATACAGGTTTCGTTGAATAATATAGACAAGTTTTATGTCTATTTATTTTGTGGAGGATCCTTTCGTATAATCTGATAAGCTTGATGGCGCTATCGTTAAAAGACGACAAGAAATCGAAGTAATTGTTGATTTTTTATCGGGTCTGAGCTTTCGGCTTACATAAGCCATTATCAAAGAATGAACATTTAACATATAGTGAACATAGAACATTCAAGTTATTAACAAAGTGGAATTAAACGAAGAAAATTAAACCAAAGGGAGAAGTCCATTTTTAAGGGGCGGATGGTGGTGATGTGGTTCTTGGTCACATGAGGGTATAGTGGCATGAGAGCTACTACTACTATGGGTAGAGGGGGTAAGCCTAGTAACTATGATTTCTCCCGTCGATTACAGGCATTGGAGTATGTTATTTAAGCTAGGTTTAAGCTATTTGATGTAGATAGATTCTAGAATTTTGAGTTTTCGTTTATTATTTTCTTGCCTAAGTATACATGTATTTTCAACAAGCATTTTTCAGAAAAAACGCTTGTTAAAAATACCTGTATTAATATATATATATATATATATATATATATATATATATATATATATGGACTTATATTTTCAATTCAATTATCTTTATTGTTAATAGCTTAAATGTTCTATGTTTACTGTGTGTTATTATTTACTCTTTGATAATGGCTTATGTGAGCCGAAAGCTTAGACCTGATAAAAAATTCAACAAATACTGTGATTTTTTGTTGTCTTTTAACGACATCACCATCAAGTATATCAGACGGTATGAACGGATCCTACACAAAATTAATAGACAAAACTTGTCTATATTATTCAATGAAACCTGCATTAATGAAAAAATGCTGCCAAAATATACACAATATATATATATATATATATATATATATATAAAGAAAAACTGAACACGTCATTTAAATTGGCTATAAATTATAATTCATTTCAATGAGCTAAATTAGCTCATTTCATCAGACCACACAGTATTCCTTCCATTCGGTAAAAACATTTTTACCGGAAGAAGCATTTTTTTAAAATGAATGGGAAAACAAGTATAAAGATTTCAGGACAGATATCTCAGTTGGGGATCTCTAGACCACTCGCAAAGGGTCACTTTCCTGGATGTTGACCAGAAAGTCCTTGTACGCCCACTCCCAATCTCATAGATACGTAACATTATTTTTCATAAACATCTTTTTCACTATTGTGAATGTTTATTGTGCATATAAATTAAAATTTGCAACATTCTGCCGACATTTCTTAAGACAAACGATGAAAAGATGGATTATATGATATAATCTTAAGCTTACAGTGGTTTTGTTTTCACTGAAGGTTTTTCTAAATATTCTAAATTTACATTATAGTTGCTTATTAGAAATCTTTTGTATATTTAATGTTATTATTAACGATTATTTCCTTATTGCTGGAGGTGCTAGCTAATTTAACTTGGGCTGATTTATATGAATTTATGTTATGTTTGTTTCTTTACTGATGTATCTGCGGCTATATTGACCTTTAACGTATAGTTTGTAATGCCTAGTATTTAATTCCAATGTCACATCAAGAAAGTTGATCCTTTTAGCATTGACAGTAGTAGTAACATTTAGCTTAAAAAATGTATATATATACATATAAGATCCTTTTTCAAACGGCCTGTATTTCGTAAAGGATGAGGCAAATTACACTGTCATCTTTACACAGACCCGTGTCCTTAATGTCAAAAATAAATCTTAAATCTTTACAATACCAAGAGTCTGACAATTTCACGCCTCTTCGCTGAATCATACCCTCCCATAGCATTATTACATTCAGTTTACGTTTAATGTTTTTTTAATTGTCTGATTTATGATAATTTTTTTGCAATCGCTAATAGTGCAGTCATGTTTTGCTAAATTTATAGCAGACATTAGCAGTTTCTCTGTGATGGACGGATAAAGTCACAAATCTCAAAATAGATGAATGTGCATTCACTCTTCCTTTTTATATTGGTAAACCATTTTAAGGATTCTGCTGTTTTATGGTTAATTTGTAGTGCAACTCTCGCGGTTACAGCATTTTCAAGGATTTGTTTTACTTATTTTAGTTGGGTTGAATATTCGCTATTAAAAGCAGTTTTATTAACACTAGTACGATAAATAATAATAATAATAATAATAATAATAATAATAATAATAATATGTATATATATATATGTGTGTGTGTAAGGTGTGAGTGCTTGTGTGTGTGTTGGCTTCCTATAAGACAATGAAATCACGCACCAGACGATAAGTGTCTAATGCAAAAAGCTATTGAATGTAAAATAATCATTTGGCTAAGATACAGCGGCCATTATCCTTTAGCAGTGATTCTATTTACGCTATCTGTCCTAGTATGACAGAAAAGAGGTCGCCAGAATCAAAAATAAATAATGCCCATTGAGAGTCACTAATGGGCTGATTGTCCTGCAAAATATTACTATTTTTACAAGAAACGTACAGATGTTTCACTAAAATATGCTACAAAAGAAAAATTTTATCAGAATCCTTGCTGTCCTTAAAGTAGAACAGCCGACTTTCTAAATACAACTAAGAAAATAATTTTGAAACAGTTACAAATGTTTTACGGTTGGGTATCGATTTAAACATGGCTAAAACGCTCTTGAACATATGTAAAATGTACAGAAATCACAGAAAAGATGATATTTTCAGGTTTCCTAGCAATAAGAAAGAAGGAAGAACAGACATTATATATAATGTCGGCTTTATCAAAACACCATATGTTAGATGATGTAAAAAGTAAATGAGGATTTCCTATGTGTATATATATATATATATATATATATATATATATATATATATATATATATATATATATAACAAACAGAGAGTGTGAAACAAGCTATAAAAACTATTGTTACAGAATGCATCAACAAGGCAAGCATGCACTGGGCGGAATTTTAATAACAGGAAATATGTGTGAGTGCATAAAATCTTATGTTCGTTGAATGTTGAAAGTTATTGTCTTAAGTGATTTGCTTAAGTGTTCAATATAAAACCGAAAATGCTAACTACTGCGTTAACAATAAAAGCTTATACTGAGGTGACAATATGTCTTTCTGTTCCATATTCGTTGACTGGCCGTAGCTCAAGCAGATTGAGGCAGATTAATAATCCGTTTTGCAGTTTATAATTTCTCGTATAGTTGTTGATCCTTTCAATTTCAACATATTCAAATGAATGGAACTTGGCACGTTTCCTACATATATATATATATATATATATATATATATATATATATATATATATATATATATATATTTCTGCATAATAAAATAGTTATAATATTAAAAGTTCTTAATCTCCGTGAAATTATGCACAATATACTTAGCATATAGCTTGACCGAAAATGAAACATTACGTATGGGGTCTCTTATCGTTTCTTGAGAGCAGTAGAAATTTTCCGATCTCCCGTCAATAGCTTACTCCTTTGTACTTGGTCATTGAGTTGTTTTGTTTTATATATTGACTATATATTGACCAATATTTGTTATATATATATATATATATATATATATATATATATACCTTCACGCCAGATAGGGATAATTAGAGTTCCAGTTGCATCTCTGTTTTCAGGCAAATTGCGGTTTAGTTGTGTCTCGTTCTAAGAACATATGGGCAACTACGAAAAATAAATACTGAATGAGGCCGCTCTCGAGGAACTGAAGGCTGAAACCCCATCGAAAAATTTACAGGATCTGGCCAATGTATGGCCCTGTTACAAGCTTGTATGTGTGTGTGTGTGTGCGTGTGTGTGTTTGTTCACGTAAATCAAGTTACAAGGCCCAAGAATAACTCAACGTAGATGGTTTTTCTGTGACGTTATTATATATCGCAAAAATATGAAGCTCTTGCGATTATTCAGTTAATTCTAGAATATATAATATATGTATACAATTTCAGAGTTCAGGCAGAGAGATTAAAATTATAGAGTTGAAAGAGGCTTGATAAGGAATCGAAAAATAAATCCTAAATAAGAAACAAGGAATAAACATCAGCTCCTGTAAAAATAAACTATGCTTAGTATGAACTGGAAGATAAGCGAACCTGTATGTCGTTGTGTGTGTGTATGTGTGTGCAAAGCGAAATCATTTCCTATACCATCACGTTTCAGTCCTTGAGTAATATTATCAAAGTACACGTTATTTCGTAACTTTTATTCATACACAGAAGTAAGTTGAAGGAAAATATATTTAAATTTTGAAATGTTCAATTTCAGAAATCTCGAAAATATTCTTAAAAGTTGGTCTATATAAAACGGGAAACTATTAAGGACACTAAGCTATGTAATTTCTTACCTAATAAAGGACAATTCATAAATACTGTTGATGCTGAAATTTTATATTTTTACAACTTTTTATGTAATTTCAAAGACGAATTTCAAAAGCTAACACGAGTACTGTAAAACTGAAATAATAAAAAAAAGAGTGTCCTTCTGTATAGAGGTGAATGTTAGACGATTTTATTAAGAATAAAGGAGAGTCTTGAGGCATCAAAAATGTGGTTTTTGCTGAGGATGCCATGAACTGAGCACGTGAACACAAAGAAGTCTTGAAGAGGTTTTAAACGAGAAGAAAACTCTTATTTAACATCAGCAAGAGACAAAATAGGTTCCTGTGTAACGTAATGAAAAATGAGGGCTTTGATAATTTAATAATCACCGGAGGTAGAAGGAATGAAAGACAGGGGAAAGCAACGCGAGGCATACTTAATAGTCTTGAGCAAATTAATGGTGGAGCGGGGGTTGGGAGATAACAAGAGAAAAATATTTAGAGCGACAAGAGAAGGCCAAATGGAAGTCCGTAATCGCTTACGTTTTGAAGGGACACGGTCCACGAAGAAAATATGTACGTATGTACTTCGGTTTTTGAAATCTAAGTTGACCTCTGATGTGGCCTTGGTTTAAGACCACCCAGAGAAAAACACAACACAAACGGTTTGGTTAGATACCTACATTCAATAATACAAGTATAGAACAACATATACATAAGATGGTCAAATCAAATATAGCGCTGGTCGAGTCTTGCCGTATCGCGATAGTGCTACCACTCTACGAGACTCAGTTCTCAGCTAATTACTGTCTCATGGCTTTCGGTGAGTCCATTCTGATCTGTGGGTAATCCTCCCACAACAACCTCGAAGCCAGGAAATAGAGAATAGAACGTCCAAGTATATCGGTAACTAGGAATTGAACACACGTCCAATGTAAGATGGTAGACGGTAGAATCTATAGATTCATCGGAAGACGATAGTTTATTCAAAGAAAAACACAACACAACATACGTTCTGATTGAATGACTCTAATTTGACGGAAGCAAGTCATAAATATAAAATTGTTTTGCCTATAAAAAAATAATCTCTTTTATATATCAGACATTAGCAAGAGAAAATTTGAAAAATAATCGGATAAATTTGATTCAAACACCAATTCAGACAGAGCAGACTGGCCAATTTAGCGTTGGGTTATGTGTAGCGAGCTCGTCTGTCTGACTATTGCAACTGAAATGTGAGCTACATCCTCACCGGCAGCGCGATTAATTGTGGACCTTGGCTAATATTAGCTTCTAAAAACCAATTGATCAGACTTCGGACGCCAATCGTATTTCATCAAGTAATCGTTTGAAACTATTACAGAATAAACCCGCGAAATATCTTCAAGTAATTGCCATGTGACGGGTGTCTTCTCTCTCAGTCATCGATTGAATGCATTTCATTGCATACTTCATCTGAATTACGATTAAGATTTTAATTCGTGTAATAGGATGTAACTTTTATGCGATTCGCAAATAACAAACCTTAATTCGTCTTTATGAACACACTTGGACATAAGGAGAAAATTATGAAGATTGCCTGGATTAAATCGACCAGACATTTACAAGAATAAATGTGAAAAAGCTACTGAATCTATGCGAAAATGCATCAATATTTAATGATTTTATTTACCACAGATTTTAATTCGCGATTTGTGCAAAGACGACACAATACGGTAAATACCAGGAACAGATTATATATTATGCCTCAATAGCGTTACTTTCTGTTAGAATAATTAAATCAATTTTATATACTGATTTACAAAACGAAGTTTAATTATGGCAAAGGGCCTAAAGTTTTGAACACCTCGTGAGTATTATTTGCTATATCAAAAGAAGCTTACTATTCATAACCATTATATATAATTTTATTTTAACAGGTTACATAATAGTAACTTATAACAATAAACAGAAAGATTATTCAATAAAGTAGCCATTGCCTTCAGCCACAATTCCTGATGACTTCAGAAACTCACGTAATTTTCCTGTTCGGTCTTATTGTTTAAATTGGTGAATGATTTCAGTTCATCCTTGGAGCACCTCACGCATAATAATTAAAATGGTTGAAATCTGGGGAGATTTAAGGTGTGATGTGGTCGCAGAAATCGTCTGACAGCTAATTGTTTCTCCTAATTGTGTAGCATGGTGCAGAATTTTGTTGTCAGACATAGGATTTTCAAGGAGCAACCCTCTTGACCCCTCTTGACTTCAGATGTTGTAGACCTCTGTGCTGAGCATGAGGCGCTCATGAACAAATCCTAGAGTTCGTTTATGAGAACGGTTAGAGTGATTTTTTCTTAGACTTCATAACTTCGTAATCCTGCAACTATTTCTGATTCATCTGCAATGACTCCAGATTGACATCCAGATACTTTGAAATATTTCGTATTTGTTCTTCTACTACGAATGCCAAGCAGTACGACATACCGTTTCAATTTCAATTTCCAGCTGAGTGAATTGAGTCATGTTAGTCTTTTTTCTCATAGATGGTGACTAGGTGATCCTAAAAGACTGTGATAAAATAAATAAACAAACAAACCACGCCATTAAATACATATTAAAGTGTGATAGATAGGGAGAAATTTTGGAAAAATCTACAGGTATCTATATATATACCAAAATTTCAACCATACCGGTTTTTTCAGGTAGAATGATTATGAAACTGGTATATTTGAAGCCGGGGTAGTAGGTAAGTGGAAAACATTTCGTTCTTTGTCATGTTGTTGGCTTTGTATATTCAGTACATTTGTTTATGCATCTAGGACTTTCTTGAGCAACCTTTTGTTGGTGAAATCAGTACATCGTTTATCGTTGCATATGTATATATATATATATATATATATATATATATATATATATATTGTAATGATTGTTACAATGGTTTATAAATTCATAGTATTCCTCCGTGTTCTACAATGTGTTACAATATATATATATTATATAATTATAATGAGTTATTATTATTATATAATCAATTATTTTTATTATATAATCAATTAGGTGTCATACGTCATACACGCTCTAGTCATCATATCTCTTTCGAGCCATGTCTGTAGGTCTTCAAGCAGTAGGTTGTCATTTCTTTCTGAGGTAGACTGTTTGCCAACCAAGACTATAGAACCCAATCTCTCCTTGAGAGAAAAGATGGATTTATACCTTCTCCAAGAGTATTTGCGCGTACGTGAATTCAAGTTAATATTTATAATAGCTTCCATAAAATAAATAGCTCATTCTGAATGATTAATGTGTCTGCTTTTATAATTTTAAATCAATCTCTTTCGGAATTTAATTTAAAACAACAAACACTAATCGTCATTATAAAAGAAGACATGCTATTATTCTTTTTGTATGAGTAGAAATTTGATCATAATGTTTCTCAAACTGCTGCCAGCTTCAACAGAGTTTGTGGTGGAGGATCCACTTGTGATCAGAGATTACGGCGCTAGATTTTGAAGTTACGAAGTGGTGAAGAAGATCTAGGTCCTAGCTGATGACCATCGGCAATTGAAAATTTTTATCTGAAAACTTTACTAGAACTTCAACCCAATCAAAGTGTCAGAAAAAATGTTTTCGATAATGAGCTTCACTATTTTAAGTCACATTAGACAATCTCAAGAATCTTGGTCAGATGAAGAAACACGATAAATGCGTTCTGCACGAAACCATAAAACGTCAAGGTGTTCGACGTATTTTAACGTGTTCCGTGTAGCATCTGCAAAACACAAATGGTTTATTTCTTGATCGAATAGTGATTTCTTATCAGCAAAGTATCATTTATGGCAACCGAAAACGATCGCTTCAATGATTGTAAAACCCAAAGAATTTTCCTAAAATTGAAATTACCCCAACATAATATGAAAATTGTATTGTGGTCCCTCATTGGTGTTGTCAAATACAGCTTTCTTGAATATAACTAGAGAATCACAGCCGAAGTTTACAATGAAATACTCATTCAGTTAAGAAAATGTAGCAGGGACGGGTTAGTCTACGATGCTAAATTCTGCTTTTTCTCTACCATAGGTTGCATGTATGACACTGCAGAATCTTACTGATTCGAGGTACAAATCTTTCACCATTTTCCCCAAGATCTCTCGCCTAATGTATACAACTGTTTTAAATTTCATAATAATTTTTGAACCAAAATACATTCCTTTGCTAATAAGAAGCAGAAATTGCATTCAAATATATTCGGCGTTCAAACATTTAGTGTTTTAATGTAAAATAGCTCAATGGCAAATGCTTAATATCCTGCGTTTCTTTTTTGACAATGTTAAACACTGTTTAAATACAGGAAATCAGGAATAAAGTTTGGTTCTAAAGATGGATATTATTTTCATAATAACCTAATAATATTTGTGAATTTCCATGTCTTTTAAGGGAGGATATTGAAGTTATTTTCTCATTGATTTATCCAAAGTTTGAATTCGAATTGGTCAGAAAATAATATGGACTGAAAATGTGATCAGTAAAAAAAACTTTAAGTAAATTGAAAACAAAATGACACTTTTACTTAATACTAAAACGAAAGAGATGAATTTTATTAAACATATTTGAAGAGAATAGGGCTTGAATAATTTGACTCTCACAAGAGTTAAATGAGAGTAAAAAGGCAGAGGAGGGCAAACATTACCCTATCTTACATTCATTGGAAAAAGGAATCACAATACTCGGAGAGGATGAATAATAAGGTGGTAAAAAGTTCTTAGAACTACAAAAGAGAGAAAGTCGTAAAAGCCAAGATCAGGTATGTCCTGAAGGGTTATGGCATATTTTTTATAATAATTTCAACCCAAGCAAGGCAGTGTGAAGGGGGTGCATAAAAGGAAAGTGATGAGAAAAAGGAACAAATTATTGGGGGTGTCAAAGAAGGGGTAAGAGAAAGATGAGAACACTGGTTTGATGAGAATAAAGTTGGCGGAGAAAAGAACATGAGGAAAGGACACGAGTTAGAGGGACAGGAGATGACAATTGACCTTTCCTTTTAAATACATGGACATTGTAGTCGTCACGGAAGCCAGTATACGGAAGGGAATTCCACAGGCGGTAAGTGCGAGAAAAGAAGCTGCGGTGTAGAAGTCTCGGTTACATTTTAATGGTTTCACTGTAAACAGGTGGGAACTAGTTGCTAGTCGAGTAGCTCGAGTAAATTCATAATAATAATAATTTTCACTACAGGCAAAAATGTTAATAGTAACGTTTCAACGATGTCTGCATGCATGAGCTATGTTGTAGAATAAAAAAAGTATGTTGTTTTTTATCATCGGAATAAGATAAAATGTCTCTCTTTTCACGTGTATTGCTATGCTGAACAATCATCATTGAGGGATTAAATGACAGGTATCATCGTGATACGACCGTAATCCTTTTTATGAAGTGACACTTACAAGGACATGACCCGTGTAACGCTTGATTGTCCCTATCTTAAACTAATTCTATATAACAGACAATTAGAATGATTACTTTTAAGAAATTATCTCCCTTTAGGAAGATTTCAAACTTTATTTGTAATTTGCTAATGGACAAAAAAATAAATAAAATATAAAAAAGATAAATAAAAAGTAAAAAAATAAAAATAATATAAAATAAAACATCATCGGTATCAAATTATTTGATGGCCTCTTAAAGAACTGCTGGGACACTTTTAATTGATTTGTTTGAGCGATTATCCTTTTTTTATCTTCTCTTTTGATTTTTTCCAGAATGTAAGGTACAAGGTCTGAATTTTATCGTTCAGACATTTGGCTTGCAGTGTAAAAAAAAGATAAAACAGCGATATGCATGTATGAAGACTTGTCTGGAATTTTTGTTTTTATTTTCCTATAAATAAAAAGAAGGATACCATCATCTATATATGCTTTTGTTTTATTGTATTACATTACCTTCTCGAGACATAGTTTCCCGTTGGCATGAAACAATAAAGAATCTCCTGCTATTTTTTCTTGCAGGCAGAATTTAAACATTTTGGATTGATTGTTCTGGGCTGATATTGTATCCATATTTTCGTTGAAACTTCGGGCTTCATTTGTTTTGCTTTTATTGTAAGAAAATGATTTCAAGATATCTATCATGATATCTATAAACGACATAATTAATAGGTAAACGTGTTTGAGTAGACAAAGTTATATACTTTATAACTGATACCTATGTGCCATATATGTTTATATATATAATATATATATATATTATTCATATATATATATATATATATATATATATATATATATATATATATTAAACAACGAAACAAGATAATGGGAAAAGGTAGACATACGAAGAAATACATACTATTGCTAAATACCAATAATTATCTTCCCAGACCAAAACAATTTACTAAATAAACGATCAGAACATATCAAAATGCAGAAACGATACTAAAAACGAACAAAAAATATGTAAATAAATAAATAAATAAAAGAGTAAACAAAAGCAATATAAATTAATGCAAATAAATAAGAAAATGGACTAAATAAATGATAAACATATTAACCAACCAAGTCCACCAAAATGGCCGTTAAAATGACACAATAGACGACACACAATGTATAGCCGACCTGTACATATAAAAGATGGACGAGAGATAACAACGCACATTACGTTTAGCATGAGACCTCTGTCGTTTCAATGTCCACTTTTATATTTATATAGGTTCAATTACTTTGAGAACATTAACCCATAAATATACCATACCTTAAATCTATATTTTATCACACACACACTCACATATATATATATGTGTGTGTGTGTGTGTGTGTGTGTGTGATCATGATAAGTAGTAAAAACATGACATATCGGTGTTTCTCAACACAGACTAAATGCTCACACAAGATATATCATACTTGTACTTTTTATGTACGCGATTTCTTTTATAAAATTATAATACACACGCATCCTATTAAACCTTTTGCTAATTGAAATTTATTTAATAATTAGTCACTAATTAAAACAAAATCTTTTTAAAAAATCTGTTTTTCTTACAATGTAATTTATTTATTTAATCTGTAAAAATAATCCATGTAAATGTCAGTTAAGTGCCATGCGTGATACACGCTGACTGGGCAGAAGATTATCCCGCAGTGGGTTGCCATTGCTTTCTGCGGTAGACTGGTTGCCGACCAAGGCTATAAAACCCAATATGTCCTGTTATTTAACACATAACTGGAAAGAATAGACGGATTAATACCTTTCCCAAGGGTATTTGCAGGTAAGTGAATGCAATGAATTCTGGTGGAATTCGAACTCGGCTCCCCGATTTCTCGTTCCGAGCGGATATCCAATACACCACGAATAAGTAGGAAGATTTTTATACATGCCTATAATTTGAAGTGCACATTTTCAGAAGGACGATCAGGGAAAAGTTATAATTATGTTCTGGCATCATGAAACGGGAGCATTTAGAAAAAGAGATTGGGAACCACTTTATAAAATCATATATATCAATCGATTGAGTAACCGAATGACTAAATAAAAAAAAAAACTCTTTATAACTCTAATGCTGTTCTTTGGAAAAATGGAACGTGTCACGAGTTTTCCTTCATTTCATGCATCTATTTTTATATGCATGGTGCGATGAATAAATAGTCGTCGAAATTCAGTCAGTCAGTTAAGTGCCATACTGACTGGGCAGTAGCTTGCCATTGCTTTCTGCGGTAGACTGGTTGCCGACCAAGGCTATAGAACCCAATATATCCTGCTATTTAATCCATAACTGGAAGGAAGAGACGGATTAATACCTTTCCCTAGGGTATTTGCGCGTAAGTGAATACAATGGATTTAACTGGAATTCGAGCTCGGCTCCCTGGTTTCTCGTTCCGAGCCGATACGCACGTCGAAATTACGCAAACATAAAATGACACTAACATCTCATTTTAATAGTTATATTTATCAAAATTACTCAAAAATTACCTTAAAATACAAAATATTCAATCTATTCCACAAAATCGACATTGGCTTCAACATTCTCTGTAGCTCTTCTCGATGGCCTCTTTATTTAAGTCGATAAATCCTGTCATAATCTTTGCTTTCAGATCATCAATAATATTTCAAAGAATTTTGTTCGTTTCTCATTCAATTGCGCTCCACACTTAATAATCAAGGGTCCTGCAGTCTGGGGAGTTAGGTGACCAGATGTAAGGGGCGATGTGGTCGCAAAAAATATCTGAGTTCTTCGCGTTGTGTAGCCTTATGTGGTTTCCCGACATTGGGCCGTCTACAGACCACCCTCTTGACCAATAAAAGTTACTTAATGTTGGTCTCCGTATTGAGTCTGAGGCTCTCATGAACAAACCATGAATTTCTTTTATCATTAGAACGAACAGTGGAATTTTTCTGGGTTTCCATACTTTTATAATCCCCATTAGACAACTCTTTCTGAATTCTTTGCACTACATTCAGATTGACACCTAAACATATTTAATTATTAGCAATGGAGCTTCTAGTGCAAATGACATGCACTAAAGCATGCAGTTTTCGATGTTCTGGAGAACATGTCTCATGTTGCTCTTTTTCCCTCACAGACGGTGCTCAATTGGCACTAATATATTTTCCAATCGACAAAATAAAACAAAAAACAATACACATGCGCAAAATTATAAGTATTAACTGGTGTCAATTTATCCATCGCAAATTGTATGTATATAGAAAGGTTTTACAAACAGCAAGACTCGCTTTGCAAATTCGGTTTATGAGTCACTTATCGGTCAGAGTTTGATAGATAACGCAGAATGGGCTGTCAATTACACGGGTACAGAATTTAAAGATTTATGCAGAGCACGGGGATATAACACTTGCTAATTTTGTAGACAGTTTACTTAAAGTTACATCGACCGTCTCTGTGTAGACAGAAAAAAAAATTTGCTTGTTCTTTGTTTCTTTTAGGAGGTTGTGAGTAATTTTAGTCGTCTTTCTTCATATAACCCAATGTGCGTAATTTGTTTTATTTTGTTAAATTAAGAACATGAAAATTTGCTGGTCCCAAAATTATCCGTTAAAATGAATTCTGTATATTTAAAAAAATACAACAAATCTGTAGCTTTATATATATATATATATATATATATATATATATATATATATATGGGGGGGTATGTGCGTGCTTGTTTGTGTGTGTGTGCGTGTGTGTGTGTGTGTGTGTGTGTGTGTGTGTGTGTGTGTGTGTGTGTGTCTGTGCGTGTGTGTGTAAGCTCTATTTTGTATTAAACACTCCATAATAATGAATGCATGAATAATGAGTCTTAATCAATCTTTTCTTTCACTCACTTATAATATACTAGCAGGATAGCCCGGCGTTGCTCGGGTGTAATGAAAGCTTTAAAACTAATCTATGGTCCTGGAGCTCAGACTCTTTGGACGTTGGCACGAAAAATGAATGGATGTAAGTCAAATTTTGATTTCCTGGTATCGATATCAAATTTTCTGCACTATTGTAAGAACTGCAACCTTGAAACTTCTGAATATCGTTTCTTATGTCTTTGTCTATGAGTGTATCAAATTTGATTAAAATCGGACCACTCCTTCTATAACCCGATTTTTTCGATTATCGATTATCGGGGGTAGCTCGACACAAAACCTAGCTAAGAACACTCATAGACGCTTATAGTACAACTGTGTAAATTTTCAAGAAAATCGGTTTAGATAACGGACACACAGACACACACACACACACACACAGAGAAAGTTCCATTTATAAATAAATATATATATATTACGAAATGTTACAAAATGGATTAGCTGTTTAAAGATTATTTTTAAGCATATAAATAAAACATGTGTCGGAGTTAATAACTTTCGTCACATTTCGTTTACATTTGTTTCTATTAGAATACGAAAACAAAACTTATATGATTATTACAAAAAGACAGGAAATTAGGTGTTTAATAGGTTTAATTTGGCTTTGTCTCATTGACGGTTTCTCCTTAGGTCGAAGGACGCATGCTCGAATCCTGCTGAAGAATGCATATTTTCCTAACAATACTTCTTATTAATAAGAGTATCTATTAAAAATAATTTTTAAAAATATAAATTATATATATATATATATATATATATATATATATATATATCTGTATATATATATATATGTGTGTGCGTGTGTGTGTGTGTGTGTGTGTGTGTGTGTGTGTGTGTGTGTGTGTGTGTGTATGTGTTTGTCTGTGTCTGTGTCTGTAAATGTTTTGTCACTTAGCTAATGGAAGTTATCTTTAACATCCCGACTCAAGAGGTTCGTAGATGCACTTGTCCGGCCATTCGTCAGTGGGTATCAATCAGCAACTGACGGCTTATATTTCTCATTTTTTATTTATTTGTACAAATGCATCAGTAGTGCAATTTCCCCACAAAATGTATGTGTACATTTTTTATGTGTTAATGTTTGTGCCTATACACTCGTTTTCCAAGAATTAACTGTAAATAGTGTGTCATGATTACCTATTCTTTTTCTCGTTTTTTTCCCTTTGCATTCACGTCTTAAATATTTCTCACTTTTGTTTTGTTTTTTCCTCTTTTGTTGTCAATTGTTGCCATTTTAGTTCCAGTTCTTTTTTTAGAGAGGCTATCTTTGTTAATTTTAAAACGTACGAGAATTCTCTTGCGTTAGGAAAATTGTATTTCATTTTTACATAAATAATTAATCATAATGGTTAAACAATAAATTATATATTTATATATGTCTTCATTTGGCAATTAATTGGCTAATGAGTTATTTTTTAAAGAAAACTCTTTCAATATCCGATTGTTATTGTCAGTCAGTAATTCGTACTTTAATTCCGCCACGCTGTCTGTCTTATCATTCCTTATATTGACCTGAAAGTACGCCTTTGAATATTTACCATATTAGAATTTATCTGAAGTTATTCAGAATTGTGTCTTTGATTCATCAGATTTTTCTCTGATGTCTATTTATATCGACTTGAACGCTGTTATTATTAGATTCTGTCAGTAAATTCACACTACCTGGTGGGATAGTGATTAACTTTAGTGTTGTGGAGTAGTTTTCGCATTGAAGGTTATAACCGTGCTATGTCGGTTGTTAATAGACTTAACGAACACAAAATGTTAGGAACTTGGTAATCTTCCACTGAAAACTGACTCCTTAGTATTCGGCTAACTGCCGACTAATATCAACTGTCTAGTAGTTTTACTGAACTCTAATAGCAGTCTAAAGAACTCCTATGAACTTCCAAAGTACTTCGCAAGAACTTCCTGTTAACTCTTATTAATATAGGAGGGAGAGTTCATTATCTGAGGAATGGGTGTGTTTCACCATATCAGTTAGTTTCGACCCACTTGTTAAAATCCGATCAGGATTTTTCTATCAATTCTTAATCAGAGAGAGAGAGAGAGAGAGAGAGAGAGAGAAAGAGAAAGAGAGAGAGAGAGATCGTTTCATTATAAACCTTATAAGTATCAATGTTTTCTTCGCAAAGTTTTTTTTATTAATGCTTAACCTTAGACTTTACACAAAAGTGTTTTTTGTACATTTCGTTTTTTTATAGAACGAATGAACTAGTGAGGATCGAACTCACATTTTGCTTTCCGAAGGATTTTGCGACAGTGTTTTCAATTGCATTATAATAAGTTTTAAAATTGCATTGTATTCGAACTCAAAACTCACTCAGACCGTCTTAATCAAATATAATTTGCGATATAGCATATTTCTTTTCCTGTAAAAGGAATCAGACAAGGTTATACAAGCATCCCAAGGAAATGAATCGATGCCAAGTTGTAGAGTACATACTAGCAAGTATTATCACTGTTATGCGATTATCTAAGTGGAGCTTATAGGTGGAACAAGCCAGAATGTATAGGGCTTCCAGTAAAGAGCGAACTCACTCGTAATTATCTTAGCCTAAACAAGGTTTTTCACCATTTGACCAAATCGAGGATCCCATATAATCGCTATTATTCATAAAATCCACAAGAGGAAACCATTTTAAATATCACTCTGGATCAGTTTTTACATGTCGATGAATTTAATTCTTGTTGGGTTATATAAGTTGCTAGTTGGTTAATATTCTTCTTCTATATGCCATGTCTCTTTAGGAGATGGGCGAACATGGTTCTCCACAACTTCCTAATGTTTGCAACATTGAGTATATTTTTTATCTATTTACTATCCTTCCTAATCCTTTTTTTGTTATCATATAAACAAGCTCGTTAGATTTGTTATTCGCTACTTTTCCGTCCTGACTTACATCCAGTGTGTTCTGTGATATGCCAGTCAGGTAAGTACCATACCTAATACATGCTTGGGTTATCATGTCTCGAAAGAAACATGACTGACTGGTGCAGAAGATTATCGCGGAGTAGGTTGTCATTGTTTTATGTGGTAGACTGTTTGCCAGCTAAGGCTATAGAAACCAATCTGTCCTGTTATTTATCCCATAACTGGAAGGAATAGACGGATTAATAACTTTCCCAAGGTTAAATGCAACGAATTCAAATGTGATTCGAACCCGGCTCCCCGACATCACGTTCTAGGCCGATATCCACTGCACTACAAATTCTCAAAACACCTTTCTTTGTTATTTAGTTTCTTTCTGGGTATAATCATCCGTTTTGCTTCCATTTTTATGAAAACGTCGATCTTGCTAACATGTACAGTGAATGGAATTTTAAGAAGCCTTTTGTAGAACTATATTTGTGTTAACTCAAATGTTATCATCATCTGTGATGGGATTGTCAAGTATTCACAGTCATTTTGGAAGACTGATATAAAATGGTCAGGAATGGTCCCGTTTTCCAAATATTTATATTTATTTCGAAAGGAATTTTTCGCTAATACAATGTACATTTGGATTTCTGCGGTAGATTTTTTGTCATCTGTTAAAACAATATATATATATATATATATAAACTTATTTATAAATGGAACTTTGTCTGTGTGCGTGTATGTGTGTATCTGTGTCTGTGTGTTCGTTACCTATAGACTCCGAAACTGCTGAACCAATTTTCTTTCAAATTTACACAGTTGTACTATAAGCGTCTGCAAGTGTTCTAAACTAGGTTTTGTGTCGAGCTACCCCCGATAAATGTCGAAAATCGATAATCGAAAAAATCGGATTATAGAGGGAGTGGTCCGATTTTAATCAAATTTGATACACTCATAGACAAAGACATAAGAAACGATATTCAGAAGTTTCAAGGTTGCAGTTCTTACAATAGTGCAGAAAATTTGATATCGGTACCAGGAAATCAAAATTTGACTTACATCCATTCATTTTTCTTTCAGTCTACGGTTTCGCTTTAACTGGAAACAACTATTGCTTTTTAGTCTTTCTGTAATATAATAATCTGGCCCCACCCGAAGAAGGCTGATGAAGCGTGGGTGTTTTCGGTCATTGAAAGCAGCAGATGTCATTTTGACCCTATTTCCGACAGAGCGGAAATAGCTCAGAGCAAACAGACAGGTGACTATGAGAATTACGTAGGCGTCGAGTAGGCGTCGCGATCGAGGCAAGTTCCGGTTTTGGAAGATATATAAAGACCTCGAAACACAGAAGTCACAGTCCAGTCAGAGTCAAGGAACCAGACCAGTCTCCAGAAGTCGACAGTATAAGAGAAGTCGAGTCCCAGTCAGCCTCGACAGGAGTCAGGCTCGACAGGCAGTCTGGGCAGAGAGCCAGACAAGACGAGAAGTCGAAGAAGAAGCTAGAAGAGCTAAGCAGAGAGGCTACACTCCCGTCGTCACCCCTGTCAACCTTGGAAGAGCGCTCTCTCACTCTCTGTTCCTAGGCGACACGGTCCATCGTCGTTAATAAAAAATATTATGATATATTTTTATATATATACGTGTTTGTTATTTATGGATATATAACACACGTTTATTTGGTGCTAGTGACCTGCTGTTTTGAAGCAACAAGACAGAGTGATACGAACATTATTGAGTTACCACGGCAACAATTGAAAATTCAACAGACTTGAAATTTCCGGAATTAAAACTACCGGATAAAAGACGAAAATAGTAAACAACCGGACGACAGGAGGAAGGAAGAAAAAAAAAGAAAAAAAAGAAGACGAAAATATCTAGCAGCCGCGGCAACAGAATTGCTACGTTGATAGAAAGAAGGCGAAAATAGAAGCAGCGAACGAGACCAGCGAAAGGTAGGTGACACTTTGACTCGATAGTGTGTGTGTTTCTGCTCGTGTTTATAGTAGGTCTGGTTGAAAAAAAAATGGGACAGCATATTGTTGCCGATCTGACCGTAGAAATGAGAAATATGGATTGTTCGGTAGAACGGAGAGGGAATGTGTTAAAATTGAGAGGGGTGTTAAAAGTTGACGAGAAGGTGTTAAAGCTGAAATATTTACCTATCTGTGGGTGCAGGGCGTCTGAGTTGATGATTTATTTTTGTTGTTAATGTTTACCATATATATGAAGTGAGTTTATTGGTATGTTGCTTAATTAATCGTTCTTTTATTGAGTAAGTAAAGGAAGTTTCTTCTACTCTTTTAAGTGGATAATTGGATTAACTTGTTGATAGCAATGGTTTTCTTTGGTTTGTGCAAGAAAATAGTTAATATTTCGTAGAATAAATATTTAATGAAATAATTTTGGGTTGTGTCTTAATTGTACTTAAAAAGCGGCATGAACTTTCCAGACAACCCAATAGAAATATTGACGAACAACTATTATCAATGTGATTATGAAGGTCAGTTGTATGGTTGAAATAGTTGAGTTTTCTGATCAGTACTCGAGCTGAATTAAAAATAACAAAAAAAACAATCGATGTTCTACGTACACAAACTTTCCCCAATTGGATTATTAGCGTAAAATGACCCTCTTCATTTTCTCCATTTGGCCTTGTATTGCATAAACTAAATCAAAATTGGTAAACATTGACAAATTATAAATGTTGCTGAATGCTACCACAATAGGAAAATCAGAGAAACGAAAGTGTTCTTTAATTTTGATCTCGTCAACAGAATTTGTTCGTAAACGTTAATTTGTAATCTTTACACAGATATTGTCAAAATTTAAAAATGTTGTGTTTTGCGTGACATTTCTACAGCATAGAAATGACTTAAATGTTATCGAGAGTTTTAAAGTGTAATTTTAATTATGCAGTTAATAACAGCCAACAAAATCGCCAATTATAAATATATCTCAACATCGTTGCTTGAAAACAACTGCATTGTTTGGTTATTTCTTTGCGAATACACCGATTATATATATTCTTAAAACATTCACCCGCGTCTCAGTGTTTCGCAATATGAGTCAGATATTGAAAAGATATTTTGTTATCAATATGGTGGAATCGGATTATTTGGGGAGATTTGGGAAAATTAAATTAAAATCTAAAACTTATTTTTATTTACGTGAAAGTACTTCACTTTTATGCTTTTGTGCAGATTCCCATCAATTCAACATCCTCTGTGAATTTTCATTTATGTGACTTGTGAAATATATTTTGAAGATATATTAATTTCTGAAAACTAGTAAATATGGAGAGATTTAGTGAAGGATATGAGGAACTCCCGAAGAAGTTGACGATAGGAGTCATGGCTGGCGTGGTCGGCGTAATAATAATCCTGGGAATAATAGCCAGGAAGCGGATTTTTAAGTGTAAAAGAAGCAACAGTGCTTCGGAAAAGGAAATTGAGTTATCCGCTGTGAATAGTACTCCGGGGTCAACGGGCGTTCAAATGTCTCGGCGTTAAACAGAGAGATGTCAACAAATCAGATATGCGTGGTTTCGAATCCAGAGGAAGTAGTTGAAGGAATAGAAAACATTGTACAAACTAGGGAACTACGAGTCACGGGTCCATTTTTTTTTTATAGACTAAATTAATATCCTCCACAAGTAAATTGCATGCGGATTAACGTTGGAATCAGGGTAATCTTCTTCATTTTCTATTGAACATTTCTCGGTCAGACTATGAATGATATGTACGGCAAATAATGACCATTTGTTTTCTGTGTTCAAAAATAGTATGTTTGAAATTAAATTAAATTAAATGAGGTTACGTGGTAACAATAAACTCGAGCAGAAGCACGCATGGTGTTGGTCAAAGGTCATTTACTCGATGTTAGTTTTGAAACTAGAGCGCGGTTACCGCTTAATAATCACGTGATTATGCATCGAAGAGTCTACGCTTATGGACAGACGCGAGAAAGAAAATGAACATTTTTAAGAACTTTGCCCAATTCTGTGAAAATGGATATTGAAGAAAAAAAAAAAAAAAAGAAGGAACAATGAAACATCGAGCTGGTAGAACAATTTTCAAGATGGACACGAACATTGTTGGGTTGCCGATGTAGGCTCCCCTATATATTTTTTTTGTTGTTTTTTTTGTTTCAGCATGCACATGTTTTTGTTGTTTTGGCATGCACATGTTTATACAATTGTAGGGCTTGTGTGGCATGGGGAGGAGAGTGAGGATGTTGCGCTTAAAATGTTCTTAGGCGAACATTTTGGAAAATGGGTGGGCGAGGAATGTAATATAATAATCTGGCCCCACCCGAAGAAGGCTGATGAAGCGTGGGTGTTTTCGGTCATTGAAAGCAGCGGATGTCATTTTGACCCTATTTCCGACAGAGCGGAAATAGCTCAGAGCAAACAGACAGGTGACTATGAGAATTACGTAGGCGTCGAGTAGGCGTCGCGATCGAGGCAAGTTCCGGTTTTGGAAGATATATAAAGACCTCGAAACACAGAAGTCACAGTCCAGTCAGAGTCAAGGAACCAGACCAGTCTCCAGAAGTCGACAGTATAAGAGAAGTCGAGTCCCAGTCAGCCTCGACAGGAGTCAGGCTCGACAGGCAGTCTGGGCAGAGAGCCAGACAAGACGAGAAGTCGAAGAAGAAGCTAGAAGAGCTAAGCAGAGAGGCTACACTCCCGTCGTCACCCCTGTCAACCTTGGAAGAGCGCTCTCTCACTCTCTGTTCCTAGGCGACACGGTCCATCGTCGTTAATAAAAAATATTATGATATATTTTTATATATATACGTGTTTGTTATTTGTCGCTATATAACATTTCGTGCCAACGTCCAAAGTCTCTGAGCTCCAGGACCATGGATTAGTTTTAAAGCTTTCATTACACCCGAGCAACGCCGGGCTATTCTGCTAGTATATATATATATATATATATATATATATATATATATATATATATATATATATAAAACCAATCCGAAAAAGGAAGTATATATAAGTAAAATTCTAAAAAAAACAGATCCTATTAATATTAATTTTACAATATTTTAAATGTTCGAAGTGGAGGGCTCAATGTAAATAGTATTAATTATTTACAGGGCGAAATATATATAGTATGCCAAAAAATTACAAAAATTGAATTCCTTTGCATAGCTATTTCAGCGATAAAATTCTCCCTTCATCAGCGACGTTCAAAAACAAAAATGGATTAATTCATTAATTCAAACACGGTACAGAAATTTACATACCAAAAAGAGCAGATAAAACATATCCATACACATGAAGTAAAAAAATGGAGAGGGGATTAAGAAAGAAAAAATATTTAAAATTTGTCGACCAGATATAAAAAAGGGGCAGAGATAGATATTCATGACCAGATATTAGAAGAAATACTTTTAGATTACGTCTGTATTAAAGAATCAAAACTCAAAAGGTAAACGTGTCACAGGAATGTGGGTGGTTGGGAGGAAAATAAAAAGAGTGGTGCGGAAAAGGAAAAAGAAAGGAAATATGGGGTCGATCAGGGAAAGTTAACGAAGACATAAGACATGAAAAATATTCAGTAGCCGAGACGACAGAGATTCAAATGGAGAAAGGGATTGAAAGATATATATATTTAAAAAAGAAAAGGAAACACAAGGAGGAACGAATAGAGACACTATTTTAAATTATCTGCTAAAAATTTAAAAAAATGGAAAAATTTTGTTTAAAATAATTGATCGTTCCTGATAAAGTGAAAACATTCATGCTGAAATAGCAATTCAACAGAATGTAAATGTTGGAAATATATATATATATATATATATATATATATATATATATATATATATATATATAAAAGTTGATTTTATTTTATTTTTATGTTACCAATTCAGAGTTTTCATCTTGATGCTGCTGTCATTACTGCAAACGTTCTCATTTATTCCTCCATGAATACTAATGATAACTGGCTGTTTATCACATTTGAGCAACTTAATCTTGCAATGTTATTACATTGCAGATATCCGTTCGGTCAATATTAGTAGAGAAGAATAGTATTGACATTATTTAGAGTTGAACATCAATTCATATTTCTGTAGAAATAGCAATGCTAATAGGATATTATTAAACACATTCGTTATTCATTGACCGAGAAACCAGTGATAGTTGGTGTTAAAATTTATACACTCTTTCTACAAAAGAATTAATCAGTAAATTCGTTCTTCCCGCTATTGATAGGCGGATCTTTCCTACATTTTTGGTTCGAAATAATATTGAATATGAATAACTTGATTCTCGTTCGATTTATCTGTGATATTCATTTTAATTATTGCTGTTGATGTAAGTCCTTAAGTAATGTATCTTCTGTTTTTGGTACAGTTCTTTGTGATTCTGTAGCGAGGTTCGAGAAAGCATGACCCTAGTTAAGACCTAGTGCCTTCTCTTGCTCAAAAGTTTTGTTTTCACTACTGATCTGTGAGAAAGGTATTATATACACCTGAGTACAGACCTTTAGATATTCCCCGCCATGCATGGCATCCATATGAATGATTTAAATGAAAGATTTTATTTATTGATATAACATGAGATTATAGGTTAATTTGTTCTTAATTAGGTGACACTGCTACATGTGCAGTCTATTCTATATTGAGTTTTCTTATCTCGCTTACTAATCTTCCCATAATTTATCTATGCACTAACTTACTTGAATCATTAAGTATTTACTAATTGGATACCAAGTTAATGTGTGATGTATTCATGCTAAGAGGAACAATTGCTTTCCTGCCAATTGCAATTTACAATGTAAATCAAACATTAGACAGGACCCCTTTTTGGGAAGTCAGTATTACAACAAATTTATTCTCGATATGATTTTTTTTTAGATATATCAAGTTCAAACGGACTAAAAGTATGTATTCTTTGTATGACATCAGTTTGTAGATAAAGGTTTGTGTTTTATTTTTACAGTATACTAACCTCAATCGATTCTTTATATTAGCTTCGTCTAAACCATATATGTATAGGTACTTTTTTAAAAAAAAACTATTACAAGTCAGTCAGTCAGTAAGGTGCCATACGTGATACACGCTTTCGAGACATGACTGATTGGGCAGAAGATTATTCCGCAGTAGGTTGCCATTGCTTTCTGCGGTAGACTGGTTGCCGACCAAGGCTATAGAACCCAATCTGTCCTGTTATTTAACCCATAACTGGAAGGAATAGACGGATTAATACCTTTCCCAAGGGTATTTGCGCGTAAGTGAAGGCAATGAATTCAGCTGGAATTCGAACTATGCTCCCTGATTTCTTTTTCCGAGCCGATATCCAATGCACAACAACGCACATCCTTACTATTACAAGTACACTTACTAAAAAATATTTTTATACTTTCATAGAATTTTAACACCAATTTTGGACGTAACTACGCATTTACCAATAGCTGGGACCAAAAAAGGTGTTACCACCCCGAGTCAGGTGGATTCGGGCACAACAGTAATTAAGAGGTTGTTTTACGCGCTTCAAAACTTCCCGATCAGAGGTCCTGCTGCCAAATATAATTTATCGTCCTATCCAGGACGCTTTATTGAGGGCGTACCCCTCTGCTGGGGTTCAGCTTGCTGACAGAGAATTACATGATTTGTGACGTAGAGTATTCCAGTTGGAAATGAATAAATGTTTACTCGTAAATTTAATGATGTTAAGCGACAATTATAATAATTACTTTGATGAAATTAACCACAATCGTTTGATTAAAACACTAGCTTAATATCTTAATTGCAGAAAGAACACACTAAGAACAACAATGAAACCCTTTCGAATTCAAAATAGTTAAAGGCATGTATGAAAAAACGAAATGAAAGGATTAAAAAAAAAACAACTGTATAGATAACATGCATAAAATTAACAAATAGAAGGAATGCATTTCTTTCGTAATATTTTTTTTTGCCTCTAAGATAGAAAAGACAATGAAATGTGCCTTGAAAACAAAAGTGGGGAAAATATCCAAGGTCATGTCAGATTGAATTTCAAGCGAAACTTCGAAAACCTTTCCCGTCAAATTACATTAACGTTCTTTTTCTTGTAAAAGAAACTAGTATTTTGTAATAAATAAATATAAACGAATAATCGTTGTTAAGAAAACGAAGCGTACAAAAAAAGAAACTCGATTATTGTTTTGATTATGTCCAAAATTCTAACTTGATTATTTGTGATTCTATACTAGGCTTGTAGTGAAGCACCCACAAGTACATACAAACCTGAACACAATAAAATCGGGAAATAAACAAAACCGCCCCAAGTGATTTTTAATGGAGATATTTCCATTGCAAAGAACGCACTGAGTGCAACCTCCTACTCCGTCCCTATTTAGAAGTGACACTATCATCGATTTTAAGCGCCACTTTTCTGTTTTCAGTAATAAAGGCCCTGTTCGAATACATTGTTTTGTTTTGTGTCAATAAAATGCCTGTCGAAGCGATCAATACATCCTATCGAACTGCCGTTTGATATCGAGTTATTACTGTTTGACAAGATAGAGTCTGCAATATTCAACTCTAATGCATTTTTCTGCAATTGAAAAGATCAGGCTAACATTATCTTCTGAAATGGCAGAACAAACCCGGTGGGCTGCGTTTGTGTAATTCTTTTTTTTAATATTCCGCTATTTATTTATTTATTTTAAAACTCTGACAGGGAGTGTTGCGCTTAATTTAATAACATCGATTCCGGAATGTACTGGCTTATTCAAATATGCTAAATTGTGATAACTATTTTTGAAAAGCTAATTAAAACTAAATTTCTAATCTCATTTATAAATTATGCCATATTAGGTCTCAGGAACCAATACGTTTGGATTAATGAAACGAAACGAGTCAGTGATTTGGAGTTCTGGGGCCTTTGAATAATAGATCAGAATGAAAGACTTTATTGCAGTTTTAAAAGGGTGTGGAAATATTTCAGTAACCGGTCACTGTAGGGAGTGGTTGTGTTGGTAACCTTTCTCGCCGGAGCAAACTGAATCCCACAATATTAATCATGTTGACGTTATAATTAGTTAATTTTCCCATAATCCGTACGTATTTATACTGTGGAAACAAATAATTGTTCGTAGTTGAATAGTAAGTCCGAAAGGTCCGACAATGTAAAACAGGAAACTGCTATAGCAGATGACATCTAATCAGGTGTTAACTAAGAAAATGGTATGTCAATAGCAACACCTCCAGAAGTAAACTCTTTTCTTTTAAGGATAATAGCGAACCATTTTCGCCTTTCACCATCACAGCCAATGCTAATCTCCAAGAATAGCTTATTCTTCTTGGTCTCACGTGTAAGTAGAATGATTATATTAAAATAGTTTCTATGATTGCTGCTAGGAATGTTGATTTACTGTGTTGTGCTAGACATATTATATTGTAGCTATAGGGAGATGATTAATATTTATTAATTCGGCCTTTTGTCAAACTCTCAAACAACTTTATTTATTCGTTATTATCATCAGAATTATCAGAAGGTTTTCATCAGAAGATTGTCAGCATGTTGGTAGGTAGCAGAAGGTTGGAATGTGTAAATTAGTGTGGAATAGTGGAAGAATAAAATATACATTTTTCATGTTAAAACAGAAATTTATTAAAAGAAATGAATAACAAGAATACCTAGACGTTAATGTTCAGTGAAAATGTTAAGGGTATAAAGAAATGATTGTATTAGTAATTTGTTGAAAAAGTGTATGCGTTCGTATGAGCGTTTTTTTTTTTTTTTTTGGTGTCTTTCAATAGATAAGAAGAAGGAAAAGGAATAAGCACACGAGAAAGAAGGAAAAAGGACGATATGCAACGCAACCTTTCGTTCGGATCGTGGTTGAGTTTTCTCGTGTTAAATTTTAGCTTGCCTCGCTGCTCCCATCTAACTGACTGACGCTGATCGAAGTCATTTATAGTCATTTAAATTTTTCGCACTGGATTGCGAAGTCTTTTTTAGTCATGCATATCACTCCCGTTGGTCAGAATACCAATTTAACATCTACTCGCGAAATCCGGTTTCGATTTTTCTTTAAGCACATTGTCAATCTTTTTTCTATTCAGCAAAACTACGATTTCAAACGTCATTGAGAATTGAGCCTGTGAGATTTTTAAAATTCGTTCTTAGTAGAATTTGCTAGATTGGCGCTACACATTCACAAATCTCTTTCCCAAATAAATGAAATACAATCAAAGACATTCAACAGCAGTATCAACTGAAATACTTTGAGAATAATGACATAATATATACTAAGTCAAGAAAGCTTAATATGACCAATAATTATATCGAATCCAAGCGTATATGAATTACATACTCTCCATCATCCAACATGTAATACATATATTTATATATATAACAACCCACGGACACGCACACATGCACACACACACACACACACACCGTTAGTTGGAAAAAAGTATAGATCAAGTATAGATAGAAATCCAAGAGAATGTTAAGATACAAGCAAATAGGAAACATTTATAAATGTAACTTGTTCCTCTTTTATTAAAGGTTAATCAGGGAATGAAAAATGGAGAAAAATATTTGGTATTTTATTTTTGTGCTTTTTGATTTTGATTGATTATTCATGTTTTAATACTGAGCACATTAATTACAAAAACGTTAGATTAACAAGTCGAATGCCGGTGGAATACAAGTAACAAATGATAATAAAAACACACGACTAAAAGTAATAAAATATATTTTTCTCCATGTCTCATTTTCTGTTGAACTTTAATAAAATTGAAACATGTTGATTTTTTATTAATAAACGTTTCCTATTTGTGCTTTTCCTATTATATATATATATATATATATATATATATATATATATATATAAGAAACGAATTAAGGCAGACACGTTATTTCATGGTAAATCGGAAGTGTAGGCCGATTTCAGACGAACCATGCTCAGCTTCAGTCTTTATTGCACAAAAGATTTTTACACGAAAAAATCCTTTGTACAATAAAGACGGAATTTGATGATGGTTCGCCTGAAATAAGCCCAAACTTCCGATTTACCATGAAATAACTTGTCTGCTTTAATTTGTTTCTTATATATGCTTTATATCTTATATATATATATATATATATATATATATATATATATATAGAGAGAGAGAGAGAGAGAGAGAGAAAGAGAGAGAGAGGGGAGAGAGAGACGCACTAATAGAAAATTTCGTTTGAAATTTTAACGCTGTGACAGACAATTTGTTATCATTCTTTGTTAAAAGAAGCAGATTCGACCGATATATAGATCAAAAGACAGTTGAGTTTTGGGTTGTAGTACTCAGTCAGCAAATGAGCCCGGAAGACAGATCGAGTGAGACGCAAGGAGAGAAAACAGACATACGCGTCTTCATTGTGACTGCCTCCTATGTGAGTGTGCTGACTTCCCACCGACACGAAAAACCTTTCACTCTACAGCGAAACGTCTTCACGAAGCGAATAAAAATGTTGCATGCCTTTTTTCTTACATATACGAGTCAATATCGGCATTTTATCAGCATGAAAAAGACAGTCGATTTTATAAGAGGGAAGATAGGATGATTTATTCGCATCTAAATCTTTGTCGTCGTCTTCATATGATTATACAACATGTGTTCAGGAATATCAGCACTCCGCATTTACATCTATTTGTGTTTTAAGCTGACAAACACTTCCGTCAGCATGCATATTTTACCATACTGCTATAAACCTTTGCTGACTAAAAAAATACTCGATTACTTCACAGCATGTTATTTATAATACTAGAACTTTTACTCGTACATAAATCAATCTTCCACCAAAATCGACCATGAATTCTTGCTGCAGATTCATATGAATCATAGCAAAACATTAACAGTAAATATATCATATGCTCTGCGATTCCAGAAAGAGGCGGTTGGAAAGATTTCGTACGTACTAAGATATAAATATTTGCCTCAATCATTATATTCAGGACATGCTACATCGTCAATTATGACTTAACTGTCGCATCTCGTACTTCATCACGAAAAAAAAAGTTTATTAATGTTTTCGTCATGCATTTGCGCGTTGCCTACACAAAAGAAACGGTGAATCTTTATCTCGCCTTCCCAAAACATCATTTATTTTCCATCGACTATATATGTTGGCCAAAATTTGATTACTCATGCTTGATCTTGGAATTCTGATCTCAAACTGACATGCAGATATTGTGAAATTATTGCCGTTATTAAATATGTGATCCTTCCTGACATATTCCTACATTAGAAATTCTATGAATTCTTGGAAGTCTAATCTTGGATATTCTCTTCTTGGAATGAGTTATTAAGTAAATTTACGGGATGCACCATCGGCAACTCAAATTTGCATTATTCATCATCGAACATTTCTGTAGAAGAATGCGCATGCATTTCAACTACCTGTTTGATTTCATCATCATCATCATCATTATCATCATCATTATTTACCTGTGGTGTTTCTTTATCAAATATGCAAAACAGCACTCCACATCTTCCTATCACGTGTTGCTATAAACAAGATTTAATATTTTATTATCATTACTTGTCCGAGTTGAAGCACTTATTTACTTAAATACTCTGGATTCGTTGCTTCCCGCTATACATCTCACCGTCAATAGTAAATTTCCCTTGATATGCTACCTCAAAATAAAACTTCGAAATGTCTGTTTTTTATTCCAAGTACAAGTATTCTTTTGATTTGATAGTCAAAAGCGATTAAAAGAATTGATAGTGTAGTGGTTTCCTGTTGGCTATTCCAGGATGATTTATTGAAACACAACTTCTAGCTTCGGTATTAAGCCGTCTCTTCCCTCTAGTTATAGGTTAAATAATAAGACAGACTGGGTTCTATAGCCTTGACTGGCAACCAATCTACCGCAGAACGCTATGGCAATATTCTGCGGAATAATCTTCTGCACAGTCAGGCATGTCCCTTTCTAGACATGATCGCCCAAAGCGTGTATCACGTATGGCACTTAACTGACTGAAATCAAAAAACGAAGAGTATGCCTAAACCGTAAAACTGTTGAATTGATGGATATTTTGAAGTAAATCTATTAAAATTGTCCATTTTATTAATGTAACTAATATACTCGAAGCAAGAGGATCATGCCACTAACATTCAAGTTGTTACTTGGGGTGAAAGACAATGTGAAAATATAAAAAGTAATCAAAAATCTATTCGTAAACAAGAACCATCTAATCCTGTTTAATCGACCGGAGAGGATAATGACATTATACCCCTCTTTTTGGTTTCGCATTGAAACAGCATACATCAGTATGGCACTGACATGATAATAGTTTCAGAAAGAAAAAATTATGAACTCTTGAAAAAAGTATCAGTAAGAAAGACTTATCAGGAAGAAAACAGATTTAGAGTAAACGACAAAAGAGACAACCGAAGATATGAGCTATGTATTAGGACCGCCAGAATCAAACAAATACATTAAAGATGGTAATGCAACTGTAATACTATTTTCGGATGGCTGGTATTAATTTTAAGGGATTTTCAAGTTGAGAAAAGATTTCTCTAAGATTGGAGAATACAATTATTTTTGTAGGGAAATATAGCTGAAATGTTAACAATAGAAAAACCCAGGTGAGAAGTTTACTGAGTACAGAATTATTTTTAAGCGAATTCATCACAATGATTCGAGACATATATCTGTCAATGGCTTTTCATGATGGATGACCCTAATAACGCTTTAATAATTACCTGTGTACTGCGTTTCAGGGAGAGTTGATGGAAGCAGGCAGACAAAATGAGGAGGTGTGTTTTGTCCCCATCTACTGGAAGTCGAAATGAATAAATGAAATTGTTTTCATTTCTAAATAGAAAGTGTTATACAGTGAGGGAAATGGAAACCTTATCCATCTTGTTCCCACCCCGGACTAGGTGCCTGTTTAACAAAATTATAATACAAAGGAGAAATTGGTGAGTCGGCTACTGTCTAAAGGAAGGGCTTTGAAATACTGTTGTTTTGAAAACTTGCATGAAGCAGAGAAAGAAGACGGGAGAGACAAATATTGCAAATCGTCTCGTAGAAATAATATGAAATAAGTATTATCGTGTTAAGGAAATACAAGCCAAATGATATTTTTTATCCGTCACTTATGTTGACTGGGTTGTAATATTGTAATTATTTGATATATTTATATATATATATATAAATCTAGAGCTTGTCCTTCCGGTCTTTAATCTGGTTGTTATCATATACCAGTGCTTCGCAAGTCTGGACCATCCTTATCAAGTGGTAATAAGTGGTTCTGCTTTGGTTATTCCGGGATCCAAAACGCAACGTGGGCGGAATCAGCCAAAAGTAAGAGATGTTGACTGAACGCAGCCAGGGGTTGTGTTATACAATAAAAATAACGGAAAGCATGATATAGACATCTAATGATGATAAAAATAGCCAGAAATGTTGACTGAACGCAGCCAGGGGTTGTGTTATACAATAAAAATAACAGAAAGCATGATATAGACATCTAATGATGATAAAAATAGCCAGAAATGTTGACTGAACGCAGCCAGGGTCTGTGTTATACAATAAAAATAACGGAAAGCATGATATAGACATCTAATGATGATAAAAATAGCCAGAAATGTTGACTGAACGCAGCCAGGGGTTGTGTTATACAATAAAAATAACAGAAAGCATGATATAGACATCTAATGATGATAAAAATAGCCAGAAATGTTGACTGAACGCAGCCAGGGGTTGTGTTATACAATAAAAATAACAGAAAGCATGATATAGACATCTAATGATGATAAAAATAGCCAGAAATGTTGACTGAACGCAGCCAGGGGTTGTGTTATACAATAAAAATAACAGAAAGCATGATATAGACATCTAATGATGATAAAAATAGCCAGAAATGTTGACTGAACGCAGCCAGGGGTTGTGTTATACAATAAAAATAACGGAAAGCATGATATAGACATCTAATGATGATAAAAATAGCCAGAAATGTTGACTGAACGCAGCCAGGGGTTGTGTTATACAATAAAAATAACGGAAAGCATGATATAGACATCTAATGATGATAAAAATAGCCAGAAATGTTGACTGAACGCAGCCAGGGGTTGTGTTATACAATAAAAATAACAGAAAGCATGATATAGACATCTAATGATGATAAAAATAGCCAGAAATGTTGACTGAACGCAGCCAGGGGTTGTGTTATACAATAAAAATAACAGAAAGCATGATATAGACATCTAATGATGATAAAAATAGCCAGAAATGTTGACTGAACGCAGCCAGGGGTTGTGTTATACAATAAAAATAACAGAAAGCATGATATAGACATCTAATGATGATAAAAATAGCCAGAAATGTTGACTGAACGCAGCCAGGGGTTGTGTTATACAATAAAAATAACAGAAAGCATGATATAGACATCTAATGATGATAGAAATAGCCAGAAATGTTGACTGAACGCAGCCAGGGGTTGTGTTATACAATAAAAATAACAGAAAGCATGATATAGACATCTAATGATGATAAAAATAGCCAGAAATGTTGACTGAACGCAGCCAGGGGTTGTGTTATACAATAAAAATAACGGAAAGCATGATATAGACATCTAATGATGATAAAAATAGCCAGAAATGTTTTCTAAAAACTATGTATTCAGACATAAGAAAAAATTTTTAGAAACAAAAAAAGTGACAATAACATTTACCAATTTAATTATATTGTAGTGAATTGTTTCTTTACATTTGAAGAATAGAGATGAAGCAACAAAAATGTGGTAATGTCAACGATAAGTATAATAGAAATTGTGCAACATTAAATTCTTTATAAAAAAAGGAATAAGATAAAATTCTTGCAATTAAGAAGTATGTGTTCTAATATCCGAAAGCCATGAAAAAAAGATCTTAATTATTAAATACTCCCAAGACAATTTCAAATAAAAAAAATTGAAAAATCGATTAATCTGATTAACTTGTTTAGATAAACGTATATAAGAACCGGGAAAAACTGGATGCCTATCTTTCCGGGACTAGAAAAACAGAATTGCAGAAACGAGGAAGAAACATATTCTCCCATTTTATGTATTGAATTGACATATAAAAGATATCAACGACAGACAATACTTCGTTGAAACATGTTTCCACAGTTGAAATATGAGGAATATATAAAAAGGAAAGCTCATCAAGAATAATAATCACTCCAAAGACATCTTGAAGGCAAGAGAATCAACGAGAATCAGCGCTTAAAATACGGAGCGGGTTCGAGTAAATTGATGAAAGAAGAAGGAAAACATTGATGGTAAATGAATAGAAATTAGATCGAGCAACAAAAACAAAGTAATTATAGAGAGTTACGTTCGTTTGCCGCATGACAGGACTTGTAAAAAGATATCAGCAACAAAGAATAATTTTCAGCACCGACTATACACAGATTTTATCGCATAAATCTCAACATGTAAAAGGACATAGAACTGAGATAGGATTTTATTTTTACGTTTGGGGTAATCTCTATTTTCTGTTCATTGGCTCGAATTCCTACAACCGGGCATATTTATTTTCTGATTAAAAAAGTTGCAAACATAATCCAGTGAAAATGATAAAATGACATCGGTTTATACATGTAGAAAATTTAACAAATGAAAACACTTCTAAAAAATCGGAAAGTTAAACGAAAGTATTCTAACGAATCTTTGAATAGGCACTAAATTTCATACGCCACATCCAATTTGCATAGCACAACCTGCGCTCAGCTAGTTTTCGAATATGATTATATGGATAGCATTTTATTAAATAGTAATATGCACTTTCAGGAAATTAAATGTAAATTGTATTCATTGAACATTTAAAAGATTTTTGACGATCAAAATTCACACTGACTTAATCAACTTACCTATCCAGCTTCCGTAAATGGATAGAGATTGAAATAAATGTATGTCGAATCACGATTCTTAAATCGTTAACAGACATAGCATTAAAAAGAGTTCATATCTATTTCCATTTTCATTCATGAGATATACGATCATTTTAAAAAAAATAAAATCACATAACTATCAGTTAAGTGCCATACGTGATACACGCTTAGGCGATTATGTTTCGAAAAATAAATGACTGATTGTGCAGAAGATTTTCCTGCAGTAGGTGGCCATTAATTTTTGCTGTTGACTGGATGCCAAGCAATGAGGAAGGAGGGCTTAGAGACTCTGACACTAACAGGCTAGATAGATGGAAAGAAAGACAGGGGAAAGTAACGGATAACATTTGAAGGACCTAATCAGGTGGATAACGGAACGAGGATTGCATGGTGTAACAGGAGAAGGCGTGTTCAGAGGCACCAGAGATAGGGAATACGTGGAAGGCCATGATGGCCTACGTCCTGAAGGGTCAAGTCACATAGAAGAAGAAGCCTGATCTTTTCAGATGGGTAGTATTAGCGGTTGTCTGTGGTGCTTAATTGATAGCAGCTTCGTTTTAGACGCATTACAATTTGTGCAAAGTAGGCGAAAATATAACTGTAAATATCTAGAACAACCTATATACATTCAACACTGCATGATGATACTCCCTGCCACTGTTCAAATATCCTTTAGAACTTCAAGTATCAAACACGACAACACGGTCCTGGCCGGTAAACAACTAAAATCTGATATACCTAATTGAAAATGTATTGGAAATTATGTGAAAAAAAGGTTACAAAAACTACTTTATGTGTCGAAGCACTGATAGAAGCCATTAAGACCGGATAAAATAAATTATTGCTGACTACTGTCCTTCTTTGATTTTAAGTGTGTCACGTGGCATCAAGCAATAATCAAAAGCAAAGTTCATATTGGATAATGATCGCTGGACAATTTTGCTTGAAATGAATATGGAATATCGTAATATAAAAATTTGTGGTTAAATTTAAATCAATATCTCATAGATTACTTGTTATTCTTTGGTTTTGTAAATTTAAAATTGTTGTAAAATTGTAAAAAAAGATGGCTTAAACTTATGTTAATGTTTGTAACATATGTGTATGCGACTGCCTAATTTTCGAGAATTTTTTGCAACGTGTAGGATGTAATGCAAAAAGATATTGTCCATATTTATTTCTAAAACAGAATATATTCTATCAACGTGCTCACAAAGAATTATTAACACCATTTCTATAGTTCATGTGTGCATAGCGTACTAATCAAATTGGAAGAAAATAATAATCTCTTGTTTTCAGGACTAAATGCAACTTAGTTCTGGTATAGATTTTCAAACATCGTTAAATATTATAAAACAAAAAGAATAAATTCTTCGTTTATAGATACCAATAAAAAATAACGAAATTTCAATATTCTTACCTTTGCATTTGCAATATATTTTTCATTTTTTTTGGTGATATGTCTAATAAGGGGTTGTGAATTTTATTGTAAGGGTACGGAGTTAGATGTACTCTGGTTGCTGCACCCCAACTACTAATAAGGAGCCCAAACTCTTTAATAGTGCTTAGAAAGGCTGCTTTTACCAATAGTTGTAATAATATTAGGTTGTTTGCAGTGCCATTTTGCACGTTACTATCTTCGTGTGTGTTCTTTCATTGAGAAACCCAAGGAAAAATTATAGCTTCGTCTTAGTCATATTTTGGCTAGTTTGTATTGCAACAGATAATATAAAGTGATAATTACTTTGATCTCCTGAAAGCATACTCTTTTTTATTGTTCTCTGTTCTTAATAATGTTTGAGTGACTTGACAGTGTATTTTTCTGCAGTAGGTTGTCATTGCTTTCTACAGTAGACCGATTACCAAACAAGGTTATAGAACCGAATCAGTCATGCTATTCAACCCATAGCTGAAGGGAAATGGGATGGATTAATAGCTTTCCCAAAACTATTTGTGTGTAAGTAATGAAACTATTTCAACTGAAATTCGCTTACCTGGCATATTTTTGGGTCTCGGATAGGGACAAAAAATCATCTCTCAGTTGCGTCTCTGTTCTCGAGGACGGATTGAGGCTCAGTTGTAGCTCCGTCCGCGAGGGCGAAGATGCATCTGAGAAAAATTATACTATGCTGATCCCCGGTCCCGGGGAAGAATGTCCTGCGGGCGCGCCACCCCATTGCAGCTAATGGGTGGCCCAGGTGCTCGTCATCCGAGCCAGTTCAACCGGAGGGGACTGTGTAAGTTTTGTTCCTTCGTCCGTCCGTACTTTGTGTCACATCTCGCTCCTTTGACGTCACTTCGTCGTGTGACAAAAGCGTTCACTCAGTCAGCTTCCATCAGTCAAATCAAGCAATTGGGTTTTAGATTTCTCCGTCAACCTGGCACGTGGTGCAGCTTTCTAGCGTATGGCGTGTTTTCCTACTGAAATATAACTTCACCAGATATCAAATATATCCACGTGTTGGAAAATTCTCGTAAGCAGAATGTCTTTTCGGTGGCCACATAATAGATTATTCCCATTTGTTCAAATCTGGAATTCAAGTATGGTTTCACTACAATAATAGCGGAATCTTCAACAGCTCCCTTACTTTTGGGAAGTATTATAAAAAAATCGTTTTTCGTTTTATTGTCACATTGTTTGTTGTTGCATATATGTGTCATATTTCCTCTTTGTAGAAATAATGTTAAAATATATTCATAATTTTATGTATGACTTGGTATTATAAAACTCTCTCTGAGAACAAAGCCTGTTTACTATTCCCTTTTTTTCTGCTATTTCATCCGCTCCATGAAATAAGGTATTATCTCATCGATATAATAATATCAATAATTGTGTAAATGCAAATAGAAGAATAAAATTTCCTTCTATAGGGCTCCCATTATTTGGCTTTAGTCGACGTGACAATATATTATTAACTTCTGATGGTTTGATGACTTTCTTGACAATATATTAACTTCTAATATGGGAATTTCTACTGATATTACTGTCATAGCTCTTGCCAGGAGGTTATTAATCATTAACGTAAGAATTAAAATTCATAGGAAAATTAAAACTGGAAATTTATGAAATTTTAATGGATATTTCTTGTAATATATAAATTCGATATTTTTTTCATTTATTCCCGGTTGTAATCACCGCGTTTAATCTATGTACTTTTGTCTAAAATCTTTTGTAACATCTTTGTTTAAGATTATAAAACAAAATGTGTTCGATATATCTCCATTTGAACATTCATTCAATAACTTCAGTTATATTGTCGTTTACATATATTTATTGTCTTTTTTTGTCTAGAATTCTTTTTGTATTAGGAACAATAATTGATATTATTAGCTTTAATAGTTCCAGTATACGCGCATTGAAACTAAGCTTCTGTCTTCTGACGGGCTCATGGGTAATATACGTCTGATAACTGCGACAACGTCTTTGTTTTCAGTTCTTTGGGCTGTCGAATGATGAAAGTAATTAAATGTCATTGTCTCAAACCGATTTCATTACAGCCCGTAAGATGATAGTCTTAATCTCCCTGGTGAGACTTGAGTTTTTATTTAGCTTCCTTTGTTTTCTTCCCCCGTTCCCTCGTGTATAAACATTCTTGCTTATTGATATATGCTTAATTAGTCTTTTCTATATGGAATATATATTTTTTTAAAGCAATATACTTCTCTTATTTGTATTCCACGGAGACTGTTTAGTACAAATGTGTGTATTCATCCTTAAGTATTTAATTATGTTTAGTTCATCTACATGTGCCCAGCATCGACAAAGTGAAATCATAGGGTATATCAAACTTTGAATATGCGTTCTAAATATCTCTGAGCTTCTATTCTAAACAGCCATTTTGTGTCCTTGGTTGATAATAGAAAACTCACTCAGTTAAGTGTCAGATGTGATACACGCTTGGGCGATCCTATCTCTTATGGTCCATGACTGACTAGGCAGAAGAATTTTACGCCATTTCTTTTTGCTGTAGACTGGTTGATAGCTGAGGCTAAATAGCCCAATACGTGCTGCTATTTAACTCATAGCTGAAGAGAGAAGAGATAGATTAAATACTCTTTCGGAAGAGTATTTTTGCATAAGTGAGTGCAACGAAATCAACTGGAATTCGAACTTGGCTCTAGCAAATTTTATTGAAATACATTTCTGCTACAAGTAGTTTTCCTCATCTGTTTGGACTTTCCCTGTATATTCCTGACCAGAGACATATTTTTTACTTTTATCAAATGTATAAATTCCATTTGATCAAATAATAATAATAAAAATAAATTACTTTTAGTCGGTCCATTAATTGCTATACGTGATACACGCTTGGTTAATCATGTCTCGTTCGATCCATTACTGAGAAAGCAGAATATTTTCCTGCAGTAGGTTACCATTTCTTTCTGCAGTAGACTGGTTGACAACCAAAGATACACAACCCAATCCGTTCTGTACTTTACCCATAGCTGGAAGGAGAATATATGGATTAATAGCTTTTCCAAGGGTACTTGCGCATAAGGAAATGCAAAGAATTCTCCGATTTCTCATTCTGAGTCGATATCCATTGCATCACAACGCATATCTTATAGTGTCTTAATAAGCGGTAATCGGGTTATTTAAAAGATTAGCTTGTCACTTCATTCTAGTAAAACCATCAATTTATTCCGAAGAAATTCGTGTACTCACAGGGATCTAAACAACAGTTATTTTGCAACAGTTCTACATAAATTGAACATCTATCCCCAATCCACAAAAACATCATCGAGATGCTGCATCTTAAACACATCGGCTGTGGCGAGATTTGAAGCCAACTGTAACGGATGAGATATTACAATTAAAACCACTTGGCCGAGCTCCTACTATAAAATGAACCCATTAATGCTTACGAGATATATTACATTAATACGTATTTATATAAACTACACGTACAACAAATTTGATTACTGATAAATATTTTAAAAGACGATGAAAAGTGCGATAAGGAATCCGAATTCACATTGGAATAGCAAAAGATGCCTTCAATAAGCTAAGCAAAGAAACAGAAAAATATCATTAGAAACAAAGATAAGAGAATGAACTGTTATTATAATAGTCATCATACATGATAGTGAGGCTTACGGCCATATCACGTTGAATACACCTGTTCTCGCTCTATCACCGAAGTTAAAAAACGTTGAGCCTGGACAGTACTTAGATGGGTGATCGCTTGGGAATACCAGGTGCTGTAAGATTTTAGTGTCGGATGTGCATTGTGGTGCAGAGGATATCGGCTCGGAAAGAGAAATCGGTGAGCTGAGTTCGAATTCCAGTTGAATACCCTGCATTCAGTTAAGCACTGGTATCCTTGGGAAAGGTATTAATCCGTCCCTTCACTCCAGTTATGGGTTAAATAACAGGGTAGGACTTTGGGACCCTGCCCTTAAAAACAAATCACAATGAATTTATATACTCGAAAAAAAGTATTACTAGACACAAAATCTTATATAAAGATAACAATAAATTTTTGAAAGAAAAAGGTATTACCAGCAATAAAGAAAAAAATTAGTTGGTAATAAATGACCCGCCGAGGCTGATATACCATAAAACAAATCAACCAACGAACTTGGCAGTGAATGCAGAGTAATCTCCCAACGAACAAAAGACATGAACCAACATAAATTTGTCGTTGTATATCATCTGAGCTGGTACATAATTTTGCGAAAAAGGGTATTTTTATAAAAGAGCAAAAATATGCAAACAGGCTAGCAAATGAAAAATAGACATTGTTTTGATAAATATTTGATTGTTTTCAATGTTAAGAATACTGGCAAAATTCCCCGTGTCAGGAAAATATTAGGTTATTTTGAAATCAGCGGAGCCAAGATAATATGTGCTTAGAAATGTTTATAAACAATGTGTTACAGATGACATAGTCGCTTATTAATAGGAGAGGCAATCGGTGAGCATTTGAGATCGGAACACAGATCCAGAAAGACACAGGGAAAACCGTGCCCTCTGGCTGGGAAGATGTGTGGGTACTGACTTCTCCGGCTCAACCTTCTCATCTACGTCTTGTCATCTGAATAATGAAGAAAATGTTGTATGCTTTTATTTATATACATGTTACAGTTGTCATTTTATTAAGTATGACTATTATCATTTTATCACCGTTGAAAACGCAAGCGATTTTATATGAGAGAAGATAACAAGTTTTAGGACTCTGTCGTCGAATTAATAATCGTCATCTTTGATTTCACTCACTGGTTATGTCGAAATTGTTATAGATAATGAAATTTTAAGCGAAAATCGAAACAAAATAAAAATTATACTTAAGATACATGATGTCACACATGGCAGATGAAATTTATAAGAAAAGTGGGATTGGAAAATTCAATACTCACAGGATTGACGGAAGACAAAAGAAAAAGAGGAAAACAAGCAAAACCTTCCTAGCGTGCTTGAGTAAATGGATGTCAGTAAAACGTTTAAGTGAGATAACAAAAATATATTTTTAAAGGATAAAATTTTGGAGAGCCACGATCTACTTCCTGCCTTAAGTAGCAGACAATGAAAATATAAAAATATAGCAACTTATTAAGAGCAACTTCGACGTGGCACGAACCCGAAACACTGGAAAACTAAGTGGTGAAATACAAATATGGATACCACATTAAAATAAACCGAAAAAGACGTTTGTTTGTGCTTCCATGGTAAAATCGAGCGAACGGAGACATCAATCGTATTTGTTTTCCTTTTAGTTGTGACAGGATTCTTAGATTTAGATTGTCGGGAAATTTAGACCCAAAAGTGATAAAAGATGTGTTGAGTCTTACTATAGTTACAAGTTCGGAAAATTCATGAGGACGTAATGATTTGATTAATTACGAAATAATGTATTTATCCAGTATACTCGAGAGTTTTTTTTTTTCAAATGATATTTCACAAAATGCAAGACCCAAGAGCCCCACAAGACAGTGAGATTGTAATGGCGAAGGACAGAAGAAGCAAGAGAGTATTGTGATGGCGGGAATATAGTGAGTTGCTTATATATTCCTGTTGTAGTGGAATTCCGTTCTAGTGAAGTGTAGTTGTATACCGTAGCAGGTTAACGGAATTTGGCGTTGTTCAAGATAGCACACATAAAATGATTATAACGTAGGTTAAAATGTTCAACGCAAATAATAAGCTGAAAAATAATTTATGCTTAGGAATGTGGGGGCGTCTAAGTGAGGAATTTATTTGATGTAGTCGCTCCTTAGCTCAATAAGTAGTTTTGAGGGAAAAAGGAAAGGAGAGGTGAAGGGAGGTGAACGTAGTAGCCGCTTGACTTGGTCAAGGGAGATACTAATCACGCTTGTCTCTCTCCGTCGGTCTCTCTGCTGGGTGTTTTCTGTCTGGGCTTTTTATTTCGACTTTTTGGATCACAGCAGTTCGTTTGATATTTCACGCTTGTATTTGATTGTGGGCTTCCCATTGGTTGATAAATAAAATTCGCGTAGGCTCCTGAAATGGAAATTTAATATTTGATTAATTTTTATTTTTCAACCGGAAAATCTGCGCGAACCCGGATGCGCAACGACGACTTTTAGTCATTTTCCTTTTTGTCGTGAGAGAGCAAACATCCGGTCCATCGCATTTTCTCGGTGGGTTTCACCACAGGATAGATATATGTTTACCATGCACTTAAAGTGATCAAGTTTGTAGGTGTCATGGAAGCATTCTCTCGAGTTCTCAACAGTTCTAGGGGAGTTGATGGTTAAAAGAAGACTGCTTTTTAAGAAAAAGAAATGAAATTAGGATGGTTAACCACCGTAAACACGACATAGTGAATCTTATATGTGAATGTCAACTTGTGAAACAAATGAATGTAACTAGTCCGAACTTCTGAAATATTAACAATAATATTGATGGGCTGGTATAGTCCTATCTGTGGTAAAGAATTGGTGGGGTGGAGGATATTTTATCACCTAATAGGTTGCGTAAGCTCTTTTAAAATCTGTCGAGGCTGGACAATAAAGAATGGATTGAACCAGCTCAGATATATCAGCACTACACCATTCTTGGTTTGATGTGACTCCTGTAAAGGTAGAGCATGCCATTAGATGTAAGGCATGACCTATACCGATATAATGAGTGGGTAATTTTTTCAGCATATTTTTGATGGCACGTATATCTTAGTCTCGTTATACATGCCGCTTACGTTTGAAACATAGGCGATCCTAGCCAGTCACATCTTTCTGTACTTTTTAGTTCTTAATACATTTTGACTTGCTCTTTCTCCCCAAACAATGATCTGCCATCCATTTGTTTAAGTCCCTCAAGTATGTCACTCACTGTTTACTTTTTTCTTCTTTCGTTTTGTCTGTCCCGTGGCTATTAAATTCTACAAGAATTCTTTCCTCATTACATGTTTAAGAATCTTCGACTGTCACATCCTCATGTTATGTATAAGTTTTCTTTTTGTTACCATTCTCATCGTTGCTCATATATTCGGTTTATGCAATATCCTCAGAATCCTTCCGTAGACCACATTGAATCTGTCATTCACTTTTAGGAGATTGTTCAGCATTCACTGTCATATAGAAGAAAAGATATCACGTAACATTTCAGGACTTCATACTTTATTTCCAATAAAATCGTCCTTTTTCTCAATATTCAATTTAGCATTTGGAATGTGTCATTGGTCATCCCAATATTCTTTCAGATCTGTGTCACACCTTCTTGCCTCTGCTGGAACACAGCCCAGCTTTTACAATATCTGTACCTGCTTGATTTTAGTATACCTAAACGAAAGTAGCAGTGGAGAGTGACATGAAGGGACTAAAAATAATCTTTAAGAAAACTGAGTGCATGGTCATCAGCAAAAGATACAACCCAAAATGCCAAATACAGGTGGGGGATGACAGAATCAAGCAAGTACAAAATTTAAGTACCTAGGAAGTGTTCTAACAGAAGATAGAAAGTGCGACACGGAGATCCGAAGGCGAATTGGCATGGCAACGGACGCGTTCCAGAAGATGAGCAAAATACTAACACACAGGAAAATCTCAATAGAAACGAAGAAAAGAGTGCTAGATTGCTACGTGATGTCAGTTCTTCAATACGGCAGTGACTGCTGAACAATATCATCGAAAATGAGAACAAAACTGGAAGCGGCCCAAATGTGGTTCTACAGAAGGATGCTATGGATATCGTGGACTGAGCAGGCAAGCAACGGTGAGGTGTTGGAAAGAATGGCAACAAAAAGGAAACTGATGCTGAGCATCAGGAAGAGACAACTGAAGTTCCTGGGACATGCAATGAGGAAAGAGAGCCTGGAGAACCTGATACTGACTGGTCAGATAGAAGGAAGCAGAGACAGCGGATAACATATTTGCAGGGTCTGATCAGGTGAATGACGGAAAGGCGGTTGCCAGGAACAACAGGAGCAAACATACTAAGAGCCACAAGTGATAGGGAGACGTGGAGAACCATGATCGCCTACGTCCTGAAGGGACAGGGCACATAGAAGAAGAAGAAGAAGAACCTGTAATGAGCATTTTAGGCCCCTCGTTTTGTTGGTGACTACGCATTCAGTTTTCAGTAGTTTAGCTTTAGTCCTTCTCGCTTTCATTCACTGCATTCAGTAAGAGATCTTGTAGTTTCAATTCCATGTCTACTATCAACACTGCGTCATGAATATGAGTCACTCAACATTTTCCCGAGTTCTCAAGAGTTCTAGGGAAGATGTTGGCTGAGGATTTTGGAAAAAGGAATGGAATGGAGGTGGTTAACCACCCTAAACACGACGTGGTAGATTCTAGGTGTGCCGCGACAATAAAGAG
>JBBBDQ010001066.1:3300000-3385000 GCA_037127315.1 Ascarosepion bandense
GTGTAATAACTCGTTTACAAATGGAATATATATTTATATATATATATATATATATATATACATATATATATATATATATATATATGAATTATACTTTAGAACATGTACAAATTACAATCTACTATAAAATTGCAGATTCTGTTTAGACATTGAAAGAACAATGTCTCAACAGGTAGTTAAAACTGATGGTAATAAATGATTTAAATACATGGTTTATAACTATCATCATGAAGTATCTGATGAAACATTGTTCTTTCAATGTCAATAAATGTACAATTTTAATAAATATTCATTGTTCTATTTTTATATTAAGCACTGTTTTAATTAGTATTTTGATCTTTGCAAATATTTTTGTTCATTCTTCATTTACATATATATATATTGGTTTTACTACATATATTGGTTTTACTATAATATTTCTTTGAAAAGATAGCCATGTAGGTAATATTAGACAAATTTTAGTAGATAAAATGACAATACTCACTCATATAGGCAGTGAAAAAAACCTTCAGACATTAAATAAAAACAACCCACATTTAATAAAACCACATTTCAATCTGGACATAACACATTACATTGCATTTTGACACATGGTTCTGTTAATATTTCGGTCTCTCACGCGGTATGACTCATAGAACCGCATTTTAAATTTGCGAACTGCGTCTGCTATTTGGTGACTGTTATCCTTAATTAGCAATGTTTTATATCAATACAAGATAAAATCAGAGTTGATGGTAGATGTTAACGTCCTTGTAACCTCCCTGAAGATGGCTCATGTGAACTGAAAGCTGAGAACAAGCATAATAACAAAAATATATTCAAATGTTGGACAATTTCGGTCTTTATTCTCACCTGAATTAATCCCAAAATACAATGTTTAGAACATTAAACATAATAGATATTCATTGCCTGTTATATATAACAGTGTAAGTTTAGAAAATTATCCACTGCCTCGATACACTATATATATATATATATATATAGTTGATCCTCAAAATATCCCCCTCCAATTTTTTTTTTTTTGTTGGGGGTATTTTGAGGATCAACTGTTGTACCATTTGGGTCTGACGAGCCGCAATTAGAACATCATTATGCGGTGAAATATGCATTCCCCATTGAAATCGTAATAAATAAAAAATATTTTCTAAATTATATTATTATGTTAAATTAAATAAATGAATTTAACATTGAGTTCTTTTGAGTCTGTGTCTATCGGAATTTAAGTGGATAGTATTCTAAGAGTGCTACGTTATATATATATATATATATATATATATATATCATGTTAAATTGTAATTGTTTTAAGTGCCAAAATTTCTCTATTGAACTTATAATTTACGGGCCGTACGTTTATTTTGTTCCGTGCCTACTGTCGGAAATTTACAGATGTAACGGGTCTCCTGATTGGCTGATTTAACCCGAACCTCGTTTTGAACTTTAGGCGGGCTTTACCAGAGGTTTTATGTTTTTTTTCTGATGGTTTTGTTCTCTCCTTTTTTCAGCTAGCACGAACAGTATCGGACGTATTGTGCCGCTCCGGATTTTTGTTGCAGCAGGGCCTAAATTGGCGCCCACTTGTCTCGCTATATCGAGACCATCTTACCAATTCTTTGTAATCTTTTAGGCTAATGCCACAACTTTGTAACAGAGAAAATCTCTTGTTACCCTTCTTACCTTAAAAAGGATACCCTATGGGCAAAGCCTTGCCTTCCTAGAGAAAAATTCTCTAAGCACTATCATCTTATACCAAGATAAGAAACTGTGAAAGAAGCTGACCCAGAAGAAAGTTCCTGTACGTCGCGGATCGCAGTTCCTTGTGTCTTTTTCATCCCACTCCTAGACGGAGGATACTATACCAAGCTAAGCAGAGAAAAGAGACTATACCAAGCTACACTGTAGCAGCAAAATTCAGCATATTTTTGCAAGACAAATAAATTGTTTTTTCTATACCAGGTATGTCTTGTTATGTTTGATAATTTCCTTTCACTGCTTAAGCGCTAAGCTATGTGAATATATTTCTCACACTACTAAACTTAATTATTATTTACCGGCGGAGTGTTTATTTTGCCCTACCCCTATTAAACTTATATATAATTTACTGATTGATCGCTTATATACTTTCCCGCCTATTAAACTTAAGTATAAATGTCTGGCGGAGTTTTTATTTTATTCCAAACTTATTATTTTAGTTATTTATACGCTTGAAAAGTCGTCGTTCACGCAACAGTTTACGGTAACTATAAATATGTCTTCCTAATTGTATATGAGACTTATTTTTTGTGAGATCTTAATATCAAGTTGAAAATTGAAAATGTACAAATCTTTATATGATTAAAAAAACTTCCCGAAAAAAAGGTAAAGTTTAAATGGCACAATTAATATATTCAATGAAAACTAAAGTAGTATTTATATTGAACGATATCTTCTTGAAAAAAAATTTAAAATATCACGCCTAAAATTAAAAACAATCATTGATTTTACAATTTATTTTGATTTTTGCAAGTTTTTCTCTATGCTCATTAAAAGTTTCAAATCTTATCATTGCGTCTACAGAAAAAAATTGTTCATTATGAACTCATTTTCACACCAAATTGTAAAATTTCTTTTTAGCAATGTTTCTAAAGAGAGACTATGTGAGACGACACCCAAGAATGATGCTGCTGCCTATCATAAAATAAACTAAGCCAGCTGTTGTGTTTCAAAATGTATTATATAATGTCGATTTCAAGTATTTAATGCACATTTTCTGTGGTTTCATGTCGATTGAAGCTTTGCTTTAATACGCCTGTGACGGAATAATTACCATCATTATTTTAACAGGTACGGGATCCACTTCCCATAGCTTGAATTCCACAAATTAAAATCGTGTAGATTCTTCTGATAAATTTTACTCATTTGACAAAAAACGAACCCCAATTTAAAATCTGATTTCTAATCTGGTCAGACTTTCAAGACATTGATACATTTATTAAATAAACTATGTATTATTACAGCTTTGTTACATGCTCCGTAATTCTAAGATAATATCTAGCCTTCATCAAGAACTGGAGTCAAATTTTTCCTCATCAAGAAGATTTATTTTCCATGCGTGGAATTAAAAAAGAAGCGCACCAAGCCTTAACGGAATTGTCACATAAGATGACAAGATCTCATGTACAATCTTGTGCTAATTAATTGAAACAACTGGAGTGATAGGTTATAATCGATTTCTAATTTAACTCAGATTAAGTAATTTGCAGTAGTGTGCAGTAATATTAATCTATTTACAGGGTTTTTGATGAAATGTGTTTGACCATGAAAAATATTTCACCATCCGTGAGTGCATCTAATTTTTATAACACCCAGACACTATTGTCTCGGCTGGTAATTAATTGTTTTACGACCATTGCCTGCAATTGACTTACTCCTAAGAAGCTTAAGAAAATAGTAAAGCTGCACGAATACACTGACAAGCCTTACAGAGAGATCGCCGATATTGTTAATGTAAGCCTTTAAAGTGTCAGTCGTGTCATCCAGGCGAACAAACAAACTGGATCCATCAATTCAAAATGTAAAAAAATATGTAGTCGGAAAAAGAAAAATAATGAGACGACGTGTACGTAATCACAAAAAGTGTGAAAGATCCTATGAAGACATTATTAATTTTGTTTAAATTAATTTTCACAGGTTGTGACTCTCGTTAGTCACCTTTATTCAATGAGAAAATCCCATAGACATGATCCATAGGAGCTACACCCATTTATCGAGGGAGACAAATTTCAGCACTCCATAATTGACGCCGATTCATTGGTTTGTAATTGGTTCTCATCAAACAGGCCGGCTAGAACGCGTAAAGTCTGTGATTTAGAACTTTTTTTCTCTGAAACAGAAAATACTATTTCTGTGCCATTCTATCGTTAATGAAATGATCTACACATACATAAATAATGGTTTCCTGCATATCTACTTATTTGTTCAAATCATGAATGCAAGTGAAAAGATATGAATAATCTATCTGTCTATCTATCTATCTATCTATCTATCTATCTATCTATCTATCTATGTTTCCATGTACGTGTATTTAGTTTAGTGTATTCTATTCATGATATCACGAACTTAATTAATCTATCGATCAACACGTTCTTACACAGTAAATAACTGACCTCTTTATATGGAACTAATAAGGAAATACAGTAGCAATTCAGAAAATTCCAATCTTAAATTTATTCAGAGAAAATGCTAAATATCGATAAATCAGCCATTTTAAATTATATTTCAGACTTGCAAATGCTACATATGTATCATTCAATTTCTTTGGACTCTGGCATAAAAAACAACTACGTCTCAAAGAATTTCAAGTGTCTACACACAATCGAATTTCTCTTATCCATCATGAACTGACTTTCTTTTAGTTAATTGAGACAAACCCTCTGAAAATCACCATTCAGTTGTATGGACATAGTAAAAAAAGTGCTTTTATATATATTGATTCCTAACAGAACAAATATTTCACTGCCTGACGAAGTACTAAAAGGATAGTACCGAGGCACAAGATTTCTTGTGCTGCAGTAAACTATGTTTTTATTATTATAAACTTATAATAAAAATGTTAACATATATAATGCTCTATTAAGTATCGAGCACTCTTAATAATACGATATTATATGATGAATTGAAATGAGCTATACAACAGAAGAACACCAATGACGTTCATATATAGGACGAAACTTACTTCACTCATCATGTTCTACAAGGCAATATTACATGATCACCCTTATATAGTGAAAGATTTATTGAAGGTGTGGAGAAATATGCAGATAGATAGAACACCAGACCCCGTAAAGATGGATAAATTCATGCTGTGTTTTCATAGAGATGGACATTATAAATAAAACGTTAAGGGTTGAAACGATAAAATACATAATAAATATGTCTTTTTTAAATTTTAGAAACGATATAAATCGCAAATCATGCCGTATAGCATTAATGAATATCCTAAGCATGGCGAATCGCTCCTTATAGCACAGAAACTTTGTGTAATGGTTAGCATGCTTGATCAATTACGACTAAGTAGTCTGTGTTCAACATGTATGTTACGCATAATAAATTGTTATATAAAGGGTGCGATCGATAATTTGAGGTTTAATCATTCTTAACTCATTTTAACAAATATATATACTAAAATTTCACAAAACTATATTGAAATAGTAAAGAGAAACTTTATTCGATAAAATAGTCATTGGCTTCAACCACGGCTTCCCGGCGACTTTGGAATCTTTTGGGTTTCTTTTCGGATAACTTTTTAGCTTGTGTGATATGGTGAAAAATCCTGTTGCCATTCTCTCAAACACTCTTCCCATCTACCCAACCCTCATCCTCGGTATCCTTACCCGTCTCTCAACCTCCTCCTGATATTTCCTATATCTAACCACTCTTTCTCATCATTTTCGCCTATGTAACCCCTAACCACTATTTCTCATCACTTCCTCGACGTAACCCCCTAACCACTCTTTCTCATCATTTTCCCCTATGTAACCCCCTAACCACACTTTCTCATCACTTTTTCCTATGTCATCCCCTAACCATTCTTTCTCATTACTTTCCCCTATGTAACCCCCTAATCACTCTTTCGCATCACTTTCCCCTACGTAAAATTGTGTCATGCTGTTTTTTCTTTTGTCACAGTTGGGTTTCAACTCACCCTACTATTCTCTCCAACCGACAAAATCAAAATTAATGCACATGCGCGAAATTAACAATATAAATTTGCGACAATTTACCCATCGTACCCTTCGTATATTTTTTTTCACCTTATATTTTAGTTTAGACATGTTTAAAGTTCAAACCTACTTTTTGCACAGAAATGAGGTTTTAGGGATACTACTTAAATTTATTGAATTTTTGTACAATTTGTACCTAGACTCTACACACACATCCAAACATATATATATATATATATATATATATTACAAACGCAGTAAGTTTTGCTACAAATCATGAAGTCACTCGTACGAGTCAGCTATGAAGCAACTGAGCTCTACCCAGATGTTGTACTACTGGATTAAAGTTCAACGAATGAATAAAACAATCATGTATTTTGTTGTTTGCAGTTCAGTTATTTTGCCAACCCTTTAGATTAGTAGTATTGATTTGAAATTCGATAAATTCAATTTACTTCAATTTTAACAAAAATAACTGTGTTTGTTTGTCAAGTGGGTGTCTCGAATTTCATAAGTCCTTTATTGCCATCCAAATTATAACGCCGATTTGTGTCATGAGTAGTAAAGTGAAAACAAACATGATTATATTAAAACACTTTGAAAGTGTGAAGAAGCAAAGATAAAAAATGGTAGAATGGTTAATGCGAAAAACATCAAAGTGAAGAGTCTAGTGAGAAGGAAAAACGGTAAATGTCAGGAATTTAAAAGGAATGGAATACGGAGGAAGGCTATAGGTAGCGTCAAAAGCTAATAATATTTTGATCAGGGCGAATAGAAAAGGAGGGTAAATCTGATTTATTTAGCGTATATGGTGAAAAGAAAGAAAGAAACAAACAAAAAAAGAAAGGAAGAAAGGAAGAAAATGGACGAAAAAATGTTGATATGGGGTTGTATTGACTGCCGAAGAAAAAGAAATGTATAAAAAGAAGCAAATTTAAAGAAATATAAAGAAGATTAAAATATAAATACAAGTATTAACGAATGAATGAAAGAACGTAGAAGAAAGGAAGAAAGTAAGAAAAAACGAACAACAAACAAAAAAACATGAAGCCAAGAGGAGCCAAGAACTCGAAAAAATCGATAGTGACAAATGAACCACATTAAGAAACCTGAATAAGCAACAATGAAATTACTAGAAAGAAAGAAAACAAAATGTATTATGTGGCGAAACTGAATTAATTGCTAGAGAGAAAGAAAAATAGAGAAAGAGAAAAATGTCGGACATCATAAAAAATAAAAATCTATATTTAAAACATAAACCCAAGAACGAATGTAGAAAAAAAGAAAATAAATAGAGAAATGTACAATAAATTAAAGGAAGGAAAGCAGGAACGATAGAAGAAATGAAGAAAAGAAGGAAAGGTAAAGAGAAAAGGAGATAAGGTAATTTCGGTGAAATTATTTTGTAAAAATGGAAGGTTCGAGAGAAAAAAGATAAAGGATGTGTTTAATGGAAAGAAAGGAAAACTGTGGGAAGAAAAAAATAAAGACATTAAAAAACGAAACGGAAATAAGAATAGCAAAAAAAAAAAAAATTAAATTGCATCACAATTAAGGTAGGATAATTTAAAGTTTGAAAACACTTCGTATGCTGCGGAAAAAAACGAATAGGGAAAGCAGATGAACACTTTAGAAAACAACAAATGAAGAGATGATCATTTCAAAAAATTACAGATGATCACTTTGAGAAAATAATGGATAAACACATGAATATTTCGGGGAAGAACATAAACAAACGAAAACTACAGATAATAAAGAATTAATATTTTCGAAAACAGGTGAATATTTCTGAAAAAAAAGAGATAAACATTTCTGAAAATTACTGAAGAAAGTTTTCGTAATTAACAGATAGACACATGAAAATTTCCAGAAATTGCAGATAAAGAGATGAATATTTTTGAAAATAACAGAAAACAAATTAACATTACTGATATAAAGAAATTCACATTTCAGAAAATAGGAAATGAACAAATAATCCTTTCTGAAAATTGCAGATGGATATGACCATTTTATAATATAACAGATAAACAAACGAACGTTTCAGAAAATAACCGATAAACTTTTCAGAAAATAACGGATGGAAATTTTTGAAAATTGCAGATTGACAAATTAACATTTAGAAAATAACAGATGAACATATTGTAAAATAGCAGATGAACATTACTGAAAATAATAGATGAACATTTCTGAAAATTACAGATGAACACTATCGAAAATAATAGGTAAATACATGAATATTTCTGGAAATTCCAAATAAACAAATGAATATTTCCCAAAATAACAGATAAACAAGCAAACATTTCAGAAAACAAATGATGGAAACAAATAAAATAAAGCTGTAAATTCAAAGAGAAAATAAAGTGTCAATAATAAAATTTGTTTTTACGAATAAACAGTGAAAAAAAAAGCAGTGCACGCCAGATACCAAGTTCAGGTTTATGCACACCACATTTTCTGCAATGAAGGTTCGTTCCAGTAAGTTTTCGCAACTACCCCAACTATGTAACTAGCGGAATATGGAACTTGTTCGATGAACACAATGACGAACTTCCACTTACTGAATTGTGTCCCATGCTCACAAAGATTTAAACTTCATTGAAAATGTTTGGAAAATCATGCACACCTCGTACATCTCCAGTAGTTACATCCAACAAACAAAGTAGTTATGGGCAGGATTAGAACGTGAGAGCTACCCGGACAACGAAACTGGGAATTCGTTGACATTATTCTACGTCGAGTATTCATCATTATTTAGTTTAAACGACGAGATACGTAATAAATTATCTGTATTTAACTTTTGGGTGTTCAGTCTGTCTGTCAGTCTATGGTGTATGTTTGAAACTAGCATCTACAATTGCCTCCGATTATAATGCCTGTTTATGCAAAGATTGATCCACTCTCTCGTTTCATAGCGATCTAAATGCTTTCATTGATATATATATATATATATATATATATATATATATATATATATATATATATATGATTGTAGGGAAGAGGACATATATAGAAGAAATTATGTACATGTTCTAAAACATAATATATATATATATATATATATATTATAATTATTATTATTACGTTGAAACACAAGTTTCCGTGCGAACACTAACCGTAGTGCCTGGTTAGTACCTACACGGATGAAGCTTGAGAATATCAGGTGCTGAAAGATTAGATGCGCGATTAGTGTAATGGATAATGAATCCTAATTGTTTATCGGAGAATGGTTGTCGAATCCCACTGGGGTACGTTATATTCACTTACACACAAATACTTCTGAGAAAAGAATGACTCCAACTCTTGCTTCACCCGTTATGGGCTATCTATCTATCTATCTATCTATCTATCTATCTATCTATCTATCTATCTATCTATCTATCCGATCTTACTATCTATCTATCTATCTATCTATCTATCTATCTATCTATCTATCTACTACCGACTCTTCACTATCTATCTATCTACTACCGACTCTTCACTATCTATCTATCTATCTATCTATCTATCTATCTATCTATCTATCTATCTATCTATCTATTACCGACTCTTCACTATCTATCTATCTATCTATCTATCTATCTATCTATCTATCTATCTATCTATCTATTACCGACTCTTCTTATCTATCTATCTATCTATCTATCTATCTATCTATCTATCTATCTATCTATCTATCTATCTATCTATTACCGACTCTTCACTATCTATCTATCTATCTATCTATCTATCTATCTATCTATCTATCTATCTATCTATTACCGACTCATTCTATCTATCTATCTATCTATCTATCTATCTATCTATCTATCTATTACCGACTCTTCTACTATCTATCTATCTATCTATCTATCTATCTATCTATCTATCTATCTATCTATCTCTTACTGATTCTTCATTATCTATCTATCTATCTGAAGTTCTTCATTAGTTTGTGTAAAGCTCGTAGATGCTGGTTTTTAGGACTCTAAGGAAACATTGAAAACACAAAGTTTGAGGGAATTGCTACGATCTTGCGATACAGATTTTTCCACTCTTCCATGAATAGACCTTCTTCTCATAGTGGCTGAACGAAACCATTTTTCAATACCAAGTCTGTCTAAAGTTAATCAGTCCTTCTACCCAATAAAACCTATCAATAGCATTTTGATAATAAAACGTAAATTCTGGCGAATAAGCCTACTATAGAGTGACACGTGAATTTTTTGACATGAAGTTTAACCCCACACAGAAATACCCCCTCTGTATAGTGCAACCAATCACTGAAACTATATAATTTTTAACTTCCTTAAAAAATTATCTATGTACAATGGGACGCCATATTTTTGTTCAAAAAAAATTATAATAAAAGACAAAAACATGACTGTATACCTGGCTGTGTGGATTTGATGTATTGCATTTTGATGATGCTTAGTGAAAAGATTGTTGTTTTTAGTGATTTGCTGATTAAAAATAGTTTTAGTCAGATAAACTAACACAGTAAGAAAGGAGTAAACCAAAAGCAATAAAACGAGGTCAACCAAAATTACAAGAAACTAACTCATTATGAAGATATTATGCGGACACCCATTAACGCGTGCTAAAAGAAATTAAACACTATAAGAAGCAATTTAAAAATCAATTATTTGCAGAAAATAAAAGACAATAAAAAGTAAACACACCAAACGCAAAAAAGGCATGTGAAATGTGGACATTATATATATATATATATATATATATATATATATATATATATATATACAAGAAAATGTTTTTTCCTTAACTAAGCAGGATCATGCAGATTTCGATTTTTTGTGAAGGCACCATTATGATGTTCATATTTCTCATGCGTTTTTTGACGGGAATCAAATAGGAGAGTAGAGTGTTAAAGGAGGAAAGCGAGCGACTGACTATACTAGACTCTACGTCATTACATGGGAGTGACGGAAGCTTTCTTCTCACGATGGACGCATACGTCGTATACAAAGACAGTGCCTTCATAAGTGTTATTCGTGTACATGTAATTGGTTTATTGTACTAACGTATAATAAATCTCTATTTGTATATACCCAGTGTTAAGAGTATTTTTACACTAGTCTTTTCTCTATTTATCTCTCCACTCCGGAATACAACATATATATATATATATATATATATATATATATATATATATATTAAGCAATCGTCTGAAGATCACGAGAGCGTAAAATACGGGTTGCCTTTTGTTAAATGTTGGAATTGTGTATCGGTTTTAGTATTTAAATGATCTGAGCTTTGAACACATTTTTGAGTAGATATGCTTTCGTTCTTTGGTCATTCTTTTTTCTTTCCTTGTTCGAGATTGTATCAAGGTGATGGCTTTTTTCACATCCTGTCTATTGATCACGCCAACATAGTTTTGTTCTTTATCATTAAACAAACCCAGATATCTATTTTATTCTATGATGAATGCCAGTAAACTATAAAAAATAATCCCGATTTCCGCATTTCTAAAGGAGAGTATGATTTTGCACCGGCCTGAGATTTAGTCAGCTTTTGTTAATTATGGAATCTAAGGCAAACTTTCGAATTAATAAGCATTGGACTTTACAGGAGACGACGGATTAATCATACTCCGTAAAACAAATCCACACAAAAGGATAGGCATAGAAAAGACATTATTGAGTTTTTCAAAGCCCACAATCTTCACACAAGTACCATCATTAACGCTCAAGTCGCAATTTTCTTTGATGTAACCTTTGACCTGAACAATGGCCTGTAAAACCGTAGGTTAAAGATTCACACAATTACAAATACTTCAACAAAGAATCAAATCACAACCATAGTACCATTAATAACTTGCATAACTCAATCTAATTTCGTTTATGTACTAATTTTAGTAATAAGGAAATTTTGAAAACTCAAAAATACAGGAATTCTTTAGCAAAAATTTAACTCAACACTAGTTTAGAATAGTTCGTTAAAAACAAAGCAGGCAAAAATAAGAAGAAAACATGTAATCATAACATTATTTTGTTTAACGAATCCTTCAGCCATTATGTCAAAACAAACGTTTGAAAATTACTTCTAAATTTTATTCACAAACATTTCTACGATTCATCCACAAAAAAAGACTTTAAAAAAGGGCCAAATTTAGTTATAGTTGCATTAAGAAAATAGATAAATATATTTCACAACATAATAAAATTATATCAAATAAATACTCGGGCCACTGGAATAATAGCAGTTACCCTACTACTAATAATAGTGATCCTTCTAAAATAATTGCAACTGCTGAAAATGTAAGACCTGCCCATTGGCTGGCTATTGTATGTCTGAAATTATTATTTATAGAGTTCGCCTCCATTCCAATGATGATGCTAAATTCTATATTGGAGCACCTTCAAATGAGAGAAAATAACATTCAAACAACCATCGTTTTTAAACAACAGTAAATACAGAAAAACACAGCTTTATATATATATTATGAGAAATGAAAAAAAAAAAGACAACCCAATTATTGCCTACAATATCTTCGCTAATTATTGCCTACAATATCTTTGCTTACCTTAAATATCTTCGCTAACCTACAATGTCTTCGCCAAACTTCGCTTATAATGGAAAAGAAGACATATGTAACTTACATTATTTTGAAAAAAAAAACTATTTAACATAAAACTGAATTATTGACCACATGCTTCCATAAAAGATAATTCTTACGTAAATTCGTATATCCTGATTGATACTGATTTCTCTATAAGTTTGTCTCCTTCTCACCCCCTATCTTTTTTTCATTCTTACTTTTCCACGAAAATAATTAGAATGCTGCATCTTTGATTTCATCTCCCTGCATTTTAACAAGTGTTTAAAAAAATTTAAATTTTACTTTGTTTTATCACCATGCAGTTTTTGTTTATTCAAATTTACACTCGATAAATTAAAAACTAGTATCGTAATATCACAGGATTTAATTGGCAAGAACATCGAGTAAAATTAAATTCAGATCTCTTCATCGGACAGTTTGTAATTTAAATCTAATGATTGTGTAACGCATGAAATAATGAGTTGTACTACTGATATAGGATAATATATATATATATATATATATATATATATATATATATATATATATATACGGAGATAGACTACCACATAAAGCACTAGATAATAGTCTGTGCGCTTGTTTAGTTTTTAAATAATCTTACATTCGGCATTCACATAGAGCCTGTGATCTGTGATATATATCTATCTATCTGACTATAAATAAAATAGTCAATGCTATTAGCATAAACTGTGAGAGAATATTCTGCACTTTGAACTTGGTATGAGATATGGTCAAAACACATCAATCTTATTACATGACTGGAATCTGTCATTGACTGAACTAGATGCATCTGATATATTTGACATTTTCATAATCCAGATGAGTGTAAGATTTCTCACTTTGAGCTAGAGGCATAGAGAGATTCCATAATCTGTAAACATTCTACCTACTCTGCCCACAAAGGAGACTAAAATCGTTTTATCTGCAAGGAAGATGATAGGATTATGGTTATTGCGTATCTTCAAGAGCCCCGCTATCACTGGGGAGTACAATGCTAAGAGGCTGAGCAGATCCTTCTTTTTCTTCATGTGCCGTGTCCTTTCAGGATGTAGGCGATCATGGGCTTTCACTTGGCTCTGTCTCTTTTCGCTCTCAATAATTTTTCTCTTGATATCACTTCTAAGACCCACTCCCTCAACCATTTGCTCAGACCTAACAAGTACGTCTCGCGCTGCTTCCCCTATTTCTTCTTCTATTTATCCGACCTGTGAGTATCAAGTTCTCCAGGTTTCCTTTCCTTATTACGTGTCCCAAGTACCTCATTTGTTTCTTTCTGATATTTAGAATCCGTTTTCTTCTCGTTTGAATCCTTTCCTACACCTCATTGTTGCACACGTGCTCTGTCCACAATATCCTCAGCATCCTTCTGTAAACTACATTTCTGCTGCCTCAAGCCTCTACTTCATCTTTGATAAGATCGTCCATCATTCACTTCCAAACAGAAAGACAGATATCACATACCAATCTAACACTCTTTTCTTTGTTTCTAATAACAATTCCCTGCCTTTCAGTACTCGGGCTACCATTTTAAATGCGTCTTTGGCTAATCCAATGCGTCTTTGGATCTCCCAGTCGCATTTTCCATCAACTGTTAAAAGACTTCCCACGTATTTGAACTTTTTTACTTGTTTATTTTAGATTACCCAACTTGCAGTTGATATATTAGTCTCCTCTTTTTGCTAATGAAAATACATTCAGTTTTCTTACAAAAAGCTCTAAAGACCAAATACCTGGCAAAACCGATGAGAGGGGACATGCTTCATCAGTTTAAACAGCTACTCTACGTGACTGTAGTTTGAACTGGTTGATTAACCTCCCTATTCTGTTTGACTGTCACTACTTTACCAGCATGAAGAAGAAAAGTTGTTTTGGGAGTAGTATCGCAGTTATGATGGCTTCATATTTTCTGTGATGACTTTTTTCACCAAAGTGATGAACAGCCAGATGTCGTTTAAATTTTTAAAAAATTAATGGATTTTTTAATAAGAAAACTTTAAATTAATGTATAATGTATTAATATATAGATGTAGATATGATATCTCTCTCACACTCACCCGCATATATATATATATATATATATATATATATATATATATATATATATGAGAGAGAGTGTTAATAATTTAATATCTCAACTGACTGCAAATTAAAACAACAATGGGAAAAGCAATCAGTCCTGTTCCAATCCTTGTTTCCTTGCGATACAGCCCAGATATTTTTTCGAGTTTTGAAACGCCCACAGTTAAATCTGTTTTGATAAATAAACTCTGAAGAAATTCAGTGGCACAGACGCTTGTAGGAGGCTTGAGTAGATGTGCACGATGATGCAAAAATGTTATCTTTTTGATAAAAATAAATGCAAGAGATTCAAATGTGCACAGAACACAGAAGCAGAGGTCAAAAGATTACATGTGCTAGTTATTGCATAATAATTGAATATGAATACCGACAGAGTGATTTCGACTCTAACAAATAATCTGTAAATGAGAAAATTTTCTTCGAAGATTATACCTCGAGTTTTTTCTGGTGAACAGAAAGGTCATCAGTTAACGTTTCATTTGATCTGATATATAACTAATTGGGTATTACCGTTGATGAAATGTGAAGTTTTCAATAAGATGTGGATATATAACGCCAGTGGGTTAAGTAGGAATAATCCCTTCATTCACAGTTTATGCTTTTGCTTTTTTTAAAACATAGATTGATAAGCTTCTATAAACTCTTCACACGAAGACAAAATGCCAATCAGAATATTTATTTGTCCGAGGGAAAAGAACGAACTCTGGATTTACAAATCGATTCTCCATTATGATAAGTATCCTGCGTATAATTTGCGAGGAAGTCACCACAAAGAATAAATTAGTTACAAAAAATGTTCCATCCATCATATCAATCAGTCTTCAAACACTTCTAATTTTAGGCTAGTTCGAAATTACAAACTACCCAGGAATGACAAGAATTTACTGGCATCACAAACATTATTAACATGTGAATATATTACGGAAAAGTATTGCAATACGAACTTTTCATGTGGATGTCACATATGACACCCAAAATCGCTCAGTATGATCTAAATTAGCAACTGTATGCAAATGTTTCTCAGATCAATGATTAGAAATGGTTTTGAGACAACGAATCTGGTAGGTATTTGAGAGGAAAATACTATATCGAAACTCGTGCACTGGTACTTCAGAACCACAAAAATAAGAACTCTACTAAATAAAAAATAATGAAGTACATGATTATTGCAAACAGTAGAAACAGAAAACATCCCTGGTCAACGGAAATGAAAGTAATGGCAAAAGTCAGACGCTAATTTTTCACACTTTCCTAAATAAAAGATTAGAATAAAAACGCTTATCGATGCTACAATAAACACGATATAAAACATATATTAGTCCAACAACATTTGTGAAAAATGATTTTCAGCGGACAGTAACATTGGCTCAACCAGTCCCGAAATTTTGCATATAAGTAAGCAGTTAATAATACAATTTAAGAAAATAAATGTTTCAAGCAGTGGTACAAGTGTCTCTGATAATTCATAGATTTGAAACTTCAGAAAGTCATCAGGGAAATAAAGGTTACTTTCGAAAGATCATTATTTTCAATTGCACTCCTACACGCCGCAATAAATATATACAAACGGATACACCTGAAAAATCTTATATACTTTCATATATATATTTGTGTATTTCAATCGATATGAATATAGGTTACAGTATTATGGATCAGATATAACAAAATTGCTACATGAAGTAAGGAAATAAACATAGGCTACGCTAGAGTTAGTTTTGCTCAACACCGCACATTTTTCCAAAACCAAAACATTAATCTGAAAACTACCTCATGTTCTTAAATAGACACATCAGATCGAAACTTTCATATAGATTTTGTTCATGTCATTCATCATTATAATCTTAACTATCAGCTGCACACAACCAATTTCTCAATTCAACGGTTAAAAATCTATTTCTGAGAGCGAAGCTTGTGGTTCTTGGCAGACTTTATAGACTGCAGCTACATAATCACAACAATCTATTCCCCATTAGCATGGATCAAGCTAGTCTCCCTGAAATAAAACACTGCGCCTCCTCAGGTTAACTCTCACAATAGACCTCAAGTGGAATGACTATATCGAATCCATAGCTAAATCCGCTTTTAAGAAGGTCGGTTCTCTGTGTAGGGTCAAAAGGTTTTTCCCGTCTGAAACCATCCTGCACATATATAAATCCGACTGTACATTGAATACTGCTGGCATATCTGGTCGGGTGCCCCTGCTATCCCTTTAAGGTTTCTTGATAAAATCCAATGGAGTATCTCGACTTTGCTGCTCAGATACACTCACATGCTCACTGGCGTAATGTGGCTTCCCTGTATCTCTTCTACAAACACTTTCACGGCTTTTGCTGCGATCAACTTTGTTCACTGGTGCCCCTATGTATGAATTTACTCGAGCCACAAGATTAGCAACTAGGTCCCACCCTTGTCCTGTGAAAGCAATAAAATGTTAACGCAAGTTCTACCCTAACAGCTTCTTTTCTCACACTTCCCACCTGTTGAATTCCCTTCCGTTTACTTGCTTCCCCGACAGCTAAAACCTCCAAGAATTTAAATGTAAATTCGATCGTCATCTCCTATCTCACTGACTTGCATCCTCATTCTCATGCTCCTTTCTCCATCTACTCCACTTTCATCAGCATTCCCTCTGTCACCCTCTGCGCACCAGTGGCAGTCATTGATTGGGGCGATATGATTGTAAAAGAAACCCAAACATAAACCATGTAAAATTGTTGTTTTAAAGATTAGCAAAAATAAAATCGAATATCACGTGCAACTCGAAGAGAAATTAATTACCAGAAAATAACCTCCCACATTTCTTCAAATAAAACGTAAAGATGAAAACAGACATCAATGTAACCCGGATATAAGAGAGTTGCAGGAACCACGTGATTCTCTTATATCCGGTTTTATCTTATATCAGTTTTGGTCTATTTTATATACATTACCACAGGCTCTAATTTGGGACCAGAGAAAACCGCTCTTATATCCGGGTCTCTTGTATCTGGGCCTCTTATATCCGGGTTATACTGTACTTTAAAAAGCGATAACAGGTACTGGATCTGAGAAACCTATTTTCTTGAAAAGGTTGTTTCAAGAGAAAAAAAAATATTAATATCAACTAAGAGTACTACTAGCTGCTCGATGAATGGACCTCAGTCAGTCAGTGAAATGCTATACGTGATACACACTTTAGAGACATGACTGACTGGGCAGAAAATTATCCCACAGTAGGTTGCCATTACTTTCTGCGATAGAGTGGTTGCTAGCCAAGGCTATAGAACCAAATCTGTACTATTATTTAACCCATAACTGGAGGGAAGAGACGGATTAATACGTTTCCCTAAGGTATTTGTGCGTAAGTGAATGCAAGGTGTTCGAACTCGGTTTCCCGATTTCTTGTTCCGAGCAAGATCCACTGTAGCACAACGCGAAACGAATGTGCCTCACATTTCTTTTAAGGAAATATTATTATTTCCGTCAGCATTTCTGTGTAGAATTCTTAAATTGGAATTTATCGGATGCATTGCAAAATACTTTATGTCATATGATTTCCTGTACTGATTATATTACCACAAAAATAAAAATCCAACTAAACTTTCAAGAGGAAACTATTTTCCCAAAAATAATTTATTTGAATAATAACCGTAAACTAATGAAATTAATTCTGTTAAGAATCAGTCATTTATTTGGAGTCAGTACATCGCGTCATTTGAACTCGATAACAATATATCTGTCGAAGTATAAAGTATAACAGCAGCGCGCCTATATTTTAGAATGGATGTTGTATGACCGTGCACAGAAAGGTCACTTTATCGAGTAATTCAAATGCTCGACAACCAACTTTACCTGCTAAAATCGATCGAGGATCTCTTGTCAAACTTAGGCCCTTTATGCGCAATTAATTAACTGCCCTGAAGACACTGGGTGCTGAAAATAAGCCAATCAGGTTACCAAACGGTGGAGAGAACGTTTCGTTCGATATTGATTAGCATAGATATATTCTAGGATTCGGCGTCCCCAGATCACTATCGTTTTCTCTCTAACGTCTCTCTCTCTCTCTCTCTCTCTCTCTCTCTCTCTCTCTCTCTCTATCTCTATCTATATCTCTCTATCTCTCTCTCTCTCTCTCTCTCTCTCTCTCTCTTATGCACAACTCAGGTAAACAATAAGTCCAAACACATTATATATTCAAGCACATGCTAATGTTAGCGAGCACCCGAACGCACTCCCATCCATGACTGAAGTAAGTTAAAATTTAATATACAAGAACGTGCCAAAAGTAATGGGATAGATTCCTTTTATCGTCTAAGTTACTTGATGATGGGAAGCAGCGATTCCACACATGATGGAGTGAACGCTACTGAAATGTTAAAATATGTTTGCTTTTATTTTTATTTTTTTAGCGGTCCGTAAACCGCTTATATCTGGAAAATGCGAGATTGATCGAGTTGTGTTTGAGGTTAATTCTCCAACCTCGTCTTTTTTAGCTCTTATTAAATTTTCTCTTTCGTTTATCTCTCGTGAATCTTATCGCAGATCAGCTACGATGGTCCGCAGTTCATTTACTCAAATTCGTTAGATAGGTCATGCGTTATTTTCCTCTCTCTCTCTCTCTCTCTCTCTCTCTCTCTCTCTTCCCTCAAATTTTCCCTGTCAGTTTCAAATTTTCTAAGCTATCATCATGTGACATTGAAATTTCGACTCTTTCTATCATTGTTTTTAAGTAAAAATATCTTTTTTCTTTCCATTTTCTACGAAAGTTCGTCGTTCACATGTTCGGTTCATCTTATTCTCAGCATTTTTTTATATAACTACATTTCTGTTTATTCAAGTATTTTCACACAAAAGTCCTGGGTACGACGGTAAACTGCATAAGGCAGCAAGGCTTCTGATTGGAAGGTTTTCAGAAGTAATTGCTGTTGTCTCCAGGTCCACCATAATCCAGAGTGGTAGCACCAGCTAGGATTCCAGCTATGGGCAAATAGCCCACAAATTAGGGGTAAAGGATAGAAATAGACTGTTATAGAAAAATGGGATGTGCGTTGTGGCAGCAGAGGATATCGGCTCGGAACGAGAAATCGGGGGGGGATTCGAATTCTAGTTGAATTCCTTGCATTTACTTATGCACAAATACCCTTAAGAAAAGTACTAATCCGTCTCTTCCCTCATGTTATGGATTAAATAACAGGAGAGCTTGGGTTTTACAGCCTTGGCTGGCAACCAGTCTACTGCAGAAAGTAATGGCAACTTACTGCGGGATAATCTTCTGCCAAGTCAGTCATGTCTCTTCCGAGACTTGATCGCCCCAGCGTGTATCACGTATAGCACTTAACTGACTGATACATTTTAAAAGACATTATAGTAAATATAAATTTTTGAAAGAAAAAATTATTACCATAACACATATTTGAAGGAAAAATATATTGCCATAATACACTTTTGAAGAAAAAAATACTATTGTCATAATATGTTTTTGAAGGAAAAAAATACTGCCATAATAAATTTTTGCCGGAAAAAAATGTTACCAGCAATACATTTTTAATACAAAACAAGAAGATATCTTCAGTTTTCTACAATAAAAAAAAATTAGAAAAGAAAAGAATCAATATCTGATTAACTTAACCTTCGCACTGTAACCGAACATTAAAAAGTACCTTAAATTCCCACCTTTTGGGCATTAAATAACCCACAGAGCCGTTAAACATAACTGAAACTCCTCTCATAAATTCTCGATTGGGTTAATATTGCTCGAACAACGTGGCTAGTTCATTCGTTGAAAATCTTTAGAAAAACTCCCCAAATACATAATGTTTCTGTCAAGGGGACTTTTTTTGCTATAATAGGAATTCCCTATTGAAATAAATATTGTAACTGATTAAGGAAAAATGATAATGATTCAGCGAAAATAGGTGTCACAGACAAAGGATTTTAGTCGTGCATCGAACCAAACATACGCCTTGCAAACACAGCTTAATCAATTATAACACCAAAAACATCCTACAATATAATGTCTCATGGTGTCCCGCGCTTCACTCAAGCCCTACTTTGCTATTAGCAATATTTCAAGCCTAGGTTTTGTACCTGGTCAGATGGTCAAACCTGTGCTCATCTGGGTGAGATTTCTGGTGAGTAATGGATTGCTATGTGGTGTCTGTTCTTTAATATAGCAGTGAATGCTGGACAGTTTTTTTAAAAACGAAAGAAATACTTGAAGCAAGCGAAATGTAGTTCTACAGAAGGATGCTGAAGATATAATGGACCAAACATGTTAGGTTCTGAAGAATATTTAACATTAAGAAAAGACAGTTAAGATTCCTGGGACATGTAACGAAGAAATATGGCTTGGAGAACATGATACTCATGGTCAGATAGATGGAAACACAGACGGAGGAAAGAAACGCGTAACATACCTGAGAGGCCTGAGCAAAACGATACAAGAGCGGGTTGTGAGTGGGATAACAAGAGAAATAGTGTTAAAAGTCAATAGATATAGTGGGATGTAGAAGGTCATGACGGCCTATGCCGTGAACGAAAACGACACATACAAGAATACTCCCTTACGGATAATGTGGGGTCCATTGTAGTTAATTATTAGGATTTGAGCTTGTGGCGTTTCTTTATTAACACAATATTGTTCCCTGTTTGTTCGGTAATGACCTATATTACTTATTCCTTTTAAAATTGAGACAGTTTAGATCGATAAATTTCAGTTCCGGACAAGAGTTCTTTTTTATTATTTTGAGGGATATAGAGATTTTTATTATTGCAAGAAGAAAGTAAATAGTATAGGCAATAAAAATAAGGAAACGAATAAAAAAGAACAGTGATGAAAACCTCTTTAGAAATTACATATTCTATCTCGCAGTCTCGTTCATATTTAGGTCAATTTTGCCCGAGCTTACGGGCTCGGTGTTCCCAAATAAAAAACCGACCTTCTGTCACATCTCAATTCAGTGGTAAGGTTTCAGGTAAATAAATCAATTAATTGCCTTAAATGATACACATGACTGACTAGGCAGAAAAATTCTCACACTAGGATGCCATTTCTTTATGCAAAAATCCTTATGAATCATGGAAGAAGAAGAAGAAGAAGAAGAAGAAGAAGAAGAAGAAGAAGAAGAAGAAGAAGATACGTGAATAAATACATTCGTTAACGCCCCTCACATTTGGTGCCTATTATTACTCGAGACAGTATTTTATTTTTGCGTTACATCCGGCTGAAGTATTGATTTTGTTCGTGGTCTTTTGTCTGTCTGTCATTCCTTGGTCAATATATTTCAATACTTACAGGATGGATTCGAATGAAACATTCAGAGATGATTGTCCTCAGGACTCACAAACTGATTAGATGTATGGTTCGATTCGGTACGAGATACATTTCCGGGTTAGTTTTCCTTTTTGTTATTATTATTTTTTGTATATTTCACGGTTCATTTTAAGTGTGAATTTAAATTAGAAAGTGGTCTGGTTAAAGTTTTATATTTTCATTCTCGAGAGCGGTCAAGTTCAATGAGTGATTCTTTCTCATTTTAATAATCATCTCTTGCTAATCGCTGAAATGACGTCGATTCTGCTTTGACAGTGTTTAACTACTCTTCTTCTTATTATTGTTAATGGGAAAGGAACCACTCTGTAGCTTTTCTTTGATACGAAAATATATTTTGAAATAACATTTAAGATATTTCGTTTTTGCTTTTTTATTATTAATGCTCGGAGAAAAAAATATTTATGTGGACTGTAAATGCCTAAAACATACTTTTCTTGTTTGCATCATATTTCTCCATTGAAGATTGATCAGGAAAATGATATCTGTATTTTAATTTTTCTGTTATGCTACAAAATCGCAATTACGCAGATACATGGCCATTACCGGTGAAAATATACACTTAAGTTTCGTGTAAAATGACAATAACAAATATACATTAAAATTAATATTTCTTAGCTATCATTTTCTATTCTTTTAGCCTATAAATTTAAGTCACGTAAAAATTTCTTGCGAAGTGTTCTAACCGAAGACAGAGCGGCACTGAGATCTGAAGGCGAGTCGGCATGGCCAAGAACACATTCTAGAAACTGAGCAGAGTAATAAGAGACATGAAAATTTTACTACAAACAAAAAAGAGGGTACTGAATTGCTATGTGATGTGTGTTTTTCAAAATGGCAGAGTGAATGCTGAACAATATCCTTAAAGATGAAGGAAAAATTGAAGCAAATGAAATTTGATTCTAGAGAAGGACGCTGCGGATAACATTGATCGAGCAGTTGAGCAATGATGAGGTTTTAGAAAGGATGGAAACGAAAGGGAAATTAATACTGAGCATAAGGAAAATACAGGTGAAGTCCCTGTTACATTTGATGAAAAAGGAAACTTGGAGAATCTGATACTCAGAGGTCAAGTAAAGAGCAAGAGAAACAGGGGAAAGCAGCGGATAACATATTTGAAGGGCCTGAGTAGGTGGACGACAGAGCGGGGTTTTTGTGGCGTAACAAGAGATGGCGTGCTAAGAGCTACCAGGGATAGGGAGACGTAGCAGGCCATGATCGCCTACGTCCTGAAAGAACATGGCACAAAGAAGAAGAAGAAGAAGAAGAAGAAGAAGAAGAAGAAGAAGAAGAAGAAGAATGCATGTATCTGATTGTTTCACAAATATCTAAAATTATTTATAAATGGAATGTTGTCTGTGTGTGTGTCTGTGTGTGTATGTGTGTCCATTACCTATAGACTCCAAAGGAGCTGAACCGATTTGCTTGAAAAATTATACAGTTGTACTATAAGCAATGCGAGTGTTCTTAGCTAGGTTTTGTGTCGCGGTACCCCCGATAAATATCGATAATCGAAAAAATCGGGTTATAGAAGGAGTGGTCCGATTTTAATCAAATTTGACACACTCATAGACAAAGACATAAGAAACGGTATTCAGAAGTTTCAAGGTTGCAGTTCTTACAAGAGTGCAGAAAATCAATAATATATATATAAAAGGCAAGATGTTTGCGTGTGTGTCTGTTTATCTGTCTATAATACCTTTATACAAATCCACAATTTTTATCCGATTCTCACTAAACTTCATACAAATATTCTTTAGGCTGAGTCTGGATTACTTTAAAAGCTTTCATTACACCAGAATAATAGAACTTCTTCTATCCGAACGTTACCCAACTTCCTATCCTTTGTTGCTCTTAGTAAGTTTTCCTTTCCATTTCTTAATTTGCTGTTCATCTGTTTACACACTTTGTTTTCATTTACTCTTCTTGCTTACTATATGACATGTGAGTATTAGATTTTCCAAGCATTTTTTCTCATAATATGTTCTAGAAATTTTAATTGTTACTTTGTGATTCCTACTATAAATGTCATTTTCGTTTCCTTTTTCCTGAAAAATTTCTTGCTGCTTACGTCCTCTATTACTCAAGCATTCTTTTATAAAACCACATTCTCGAAACACATTTTCGTCAGTAAGAAAGTTATTCCAATATCTCTGTCGTGTAGGAAGATTTCTCATTGGCGTTCTGTTCTTCTGTTTCTTTGTAATGTAATTGTCCTGTTTCTTAAGACACTGTGAAGCTCTAAGGCGGAAGTTTCCCATTCCATGAGCCTTCGGTGTCGAATTTTCGTAATTCGGTAAAAACAGTTTCCAAATATCTTAAAATATTTAATTACTGTAATTGGACATGTGGATGTGTGTTGAGGTACAGCGGATATCGGCTTGAAACGAAAAATCAGGAAGCCGAGTTTGAATTTTAGTTGAATTCCTTGCATTCACTTACGCACAAATATCCTTCGGAAAGCTATTAATCAGATTCTTCCCCCCAGTTATGGATTAAATAAATGAACAAATTGGCTTCTATAGCTTTGGTCGGCAACCAGTCTACCGCTGAAAGTAAGGCAACATACTCCGGGATAATCTTCTGCCCAGTAAGTCATGTCTCTTTTGAGAAATGATCCCCTAAGTGTGTATCACTTATGGCACTTAATTGACTAACTGAACTGGGCAACTCTAATTTGAAGATTGCATCTTGTACTGCTCGTCATATTTATAGACCATCATTATTATCATACGCTCAAAAGTATATTTCAAAATCACAATGAAACTCCATTTCCCGTACAATCAACGAAGTTAACCAATGTTGGGCCTCGTCGGTATCTTGTTGGGTAGATGCTTGGGAATGCCAGGTACTCTTAATTTGTATGTGCAGGTGCAATTGCGTATCAACTTGAAATTGTTAATCAGAGAGCCAAGTTCAAATTTCAGACAAGCTAGTTATATTCACTTACGCGCCATGACACTAGTGAAATATATGAATCAACATCTTTATATATTGGTTAATTAATAATAATAGGATTTGTCATCGGAGGCCACAATTTGAACAATATACGGTATGTAGATGATACAGTTATGATTGCAGATACGGAAAGTAATCTACAAAACCTCCTACAGAAGGTAGCTGAAGAGAGGGACAAAAAAAAAGACTACAAATAAACTGCAAGAAAATCGAATGCATGAGCATCAGCAAAAAGAGTAACCCAAAATGCAAAATACAGGTGGAAAATACTAAAATCAAGCAGATACGAAAATTTAAATACCCGCGAAGTTTTCTAACAGAAGACGGAAAGTCCGACACAGAGATCCGAAGGTGAAATGGCATAACAAAAGACGCGTTCCAGAAGCTGAGTAAAGTATTAAGAGATAGGAAAATGTTCCCTAGAAACAAAGAAAAACGTAGTAGACTGCTTTATGATATCAGTTCTTCAATAAGGCAGTAAATGTTGGAAAATATTATCAAAGATGAAGGAAAAACAAGAAGCAGCTGATGTGGTTCTAGAAAAGGATGCTGTAGATATCATGTGAGCAATGATGAGGGGTTGGAAAGAATGGAAACGAAAAGGATATTAATACTGAGCATCAGGAAGAGACAACTGACTTTCCTGGGACATGGAATGAAGAAGAAAGGCTTTGACAACCTGATACTATTAGGCTAGATTGATGGGAAAAAGAGACACAAGGAAGCAGCAGATAACATATTTGACGGGCAGGTGCATGTGGATGACAGAACGGGGGTTGCAGATGTTACAGGAGAAAGCTTGCTAAGAGCCACCAGAGATAGGGAGATGTGGAAGGTCATGACCGCCTACGTCCTGAAAAGACGTCACATAGAAGAAGAAGAAGAAGAAGAAGAAGAAGAAGAAGAAGAAACAACACTGAATCATTATTAATTCCCTCTCTTTCCTAAAAGATTCTTACAATTTAAAAGTACTTTCTGTCTTTAAATAAACTTCAGTCGGTTGATAAACCGTAAAAAGCGAATTAGTTAATTAATCAATAAATCATGCAGTTGTTTGTTTGTCCATTTCTTCCGATATACTTTACTACAGTTTGTAAAAAAGCCTATTTTGTCAACTACCATTTTTAATTAAAATTTTAAAAACGGAACGTTTGAACATAGAGAAAGAAATTACACTGTCTTGCCACATCTATTTTTCTAATATTATCAGGACATAAGAATATGTAAAAAAAAAAAATTCTAGAACTAGTAATTTTGTTTTTTATGGAAAAACGTAAAGAAGACCTTTTCAAAATTCGCCCTTCTTTTCATAACAACTGAATACATACATAATAGGCGGAATTACGAACATACCCAATTTTTGATGAGCATCAGGAATTTACTGGTACGTGTGCATGTATTAAGACGTCGATATTTCTACGCTGTTGACGTGTACTGCAAAATCTTTCTGAACATCACGACATGTTAGGCGCCCTAGTAATAATTCCTTGCTTTGATGAAAAGCGTCTCAGTCGTAATGAATGTTGCTTTGGTGTAAGTCGTCTCAGTGCAAATGAGCAGAAGTGTGGAGTTAGCCAAGACATTCCACGTCCAGACAAATCGATAGAAAATCTCGTACAAGTTCCGCCTTCTTCACTCCTTCTTATCGTTGCAATAATAGCGACAGCACCTCTTAACTTTGGCCTTCTAACTATCGATTATTGTTGATCTTCATATTTGCGATTGGTCTATTCTAGGCAACAACGAAATATAAGAGAACAAATGTATCGATTTATATAATCTTTTAAGACTTGACCTTTATTTTTATTCGTAAGTGTGTCAAATAGTTGGTTATATAAACACCCTTGATTTAAAAAAGGATATATAAAGATATAGCATATCCAAATAATACTTCTATTTTACGATTTTTCAATTTGAGACAGGATTTCGTCCATTGTATAATTTCGTTTCCTGCCTGGTACGAATAAAAATTATAAGGTATCAAAAATAAGTAAACAATATTGACTAACTATTACCTTGAGTTATAAGCACGGTGGTTCAGTAGTAGGGAAACAGTAAATGATGAAGTTTATATTGAGACTACACATAGAATTATAATTACTAATACAATTATTACATTGAAAATTTAATTTTATTGAGTACCATAATACAAATATTATCGACGCAAGTGCACAAATTCTTGTTCATCAGAACTGACACTGGTTTGAAGTCTAACCATCAGGCTTTGACAAACCAGTTTACACAATCATATTTGTGTATTGATTTATTAAAATGCATTTCTAATGTAATTTTTTCCAGTTCACAAACACTTTTTGGTTTTTGACTATATATATATATATTTGAAAAACATTTTTAATCGATACTCGTATTGAGTAGATTCTCTGTTTTTAATTACGCGATATATTCATATATATATATATTTCTCCCGAAATGATTATTTATGAAGCATTTTGTTGCGAAATATGTGTTATTTAGCCGGATTAGAACATGAGACACCTATCAAAATAGGGAAAGCCACCAATTTATTTATTGCCCCATACCGAAGTTAAATCAAGCCTTATATACACATCTTACGATTCCTCGTAAATAACTATCTCTTCTTTGAAGTAGTAATATAAACAAATGTAAACAGACAATAGTACGGAAAGTTAAGGTAATTAACGAAATGGAATTAATAAACCACATATTTAATTTATTTGTTCGAACCTAATTTTTAATTGATTTTGTATTAACAATATTTTTAATCAATACTCATTATATTTGGTTCGTATTTTGCAGGAGAGTGAATACTTTTCTATAATAAGATTTCTCTAATATTCAAAGAAAAGTAAATAGATATACTGTTCACATTTCCGAATCCATTACAGTAAATGTCCAGCATTTTGAAATACGTATATCCTCTTTCCTCACAATGTTATCACTAATGCAAGTTGAAACATAAAAAAACCAATAACGATACAAATAAAAATTGTTGATAAAAAATATTCGAAGTTTAACATTTACATATATCTGTTGTCAAGTATTCAAATGAAAGGTTGTGTCCCTTTGTCTCTTGAAAGTTTTCACGTAATGTATGAGAGGCGCTTCTAGCATTTCTACACAAACATTTCTACTTTGTTTCAACAGGAAAGAATAACGTGCTTAATAAAACAATTATTTATGTCTGAAGAATTTATTATCAGAACGAAACGCGATAACAATTATTTTTTTTCATCTTTTCATCTTTTATTCCCCATCCATCAATTCCAACACAAAGGAAATGTATTAATTTATGCTAATAAGGATGCAATATCTCGGTCCAAACGGAGACATTCCGTTCAAATCAAGACGTTTTCATATAACATTCTCTATACTGAAATAAAAACTGTTTTATATATATATATATATATATATATATATATTGGTGTTTTTCCCGTCTTATTTTCCCTATATCTGCCCTGTGAAAATCATATTCGCCAAGCCCTCTTCCACATTATCTGTCCCAGAAACTTCAGCTGTCTCTCCCTGATGTTGGGTATTAGTATATTTTTCGTTTTCATTTTTTCCTAAACCTCGCCATTGAGTACATGTTCAGTCTATGGTATCCACAACATAAGCGTCTCCAGCCTCTGTTTTAAAATTTATTCTAGAATTATTTTTTTGGGGGGGACTGCTTTGTCGTAATATTTACACCATCAAAACAATATATATATATATATATATATATATATATATATATATATATATATATATATATATGTGTGTGTGTGTGTGTGTGTGTGTGTGTATAAAATTCAAAAAAGGAAGTGTCTATAGTCCCAAAAACCAGATTCTATTAATATTAATTTTATCCTTATTAAAATGATCCCTGATGACGGCTCGATGTAAATTGTATTATTTATTTCACAGAGCCAAAAATATATATTATATTAATAAATTACGAAAGTTACATTTCGTTAAATAGCCATTTCAGCGAGAAAAGTCCTCGTCTAATATCGATACATGAATCCCTGTCTTTGTCCTTTTTTTTTCCTGTCTGGACAACAAGTTTTAAATATTTTTTTCTTTCTTAATAGACCAATTTTTTTTTAACTACCTCTGTATGGATATATTTTTGAACTCCTTCCGGTATGTGAATTTTTGTAACATGTTTTAATTAATAAATTTTTGTTTTGGATCGTTGCCGATGTAGCGAAAGTTTTCAAGCTGAAATAGCTATTGAACAAAATGTAATCGAGGCAGTGTCAAATCAGTAAATTTTCTTTACTAGTAGTTACGAAATCTCTTGCCACATGTGGGCACTTTAGCAGTGCCTTATTACTTAAAGTTTTTGCTAAATTATGCCCTCGAGTAGTGAAGAATATTTAATTTCTGAAACGTGCTCTTTTTAGTAATAAGTAGATCTTTGAAAATGAAATGTCAATGTTACTTTCACTATTACTTCATTCAAATGTCAATTTATCCATCGCATCACATATATATTTCACTCTCTCTTTATATATATGCTTGTATGTGTGTGTGTGTGTGTGTGTATGTGTGTGTTTAATATGTCAAATGTTTTTATAGTGGAGACTTATTTAAAATAAAATCCATATTTTTTATTTATAAAACAATGAATATTACGTATATCATCCTGCAATTTTGAAAGGTCTAAGTAAAATAAAAATGGCGAACATTTCTCCTTACTCAAAGAAACGTGAACAAAGGATTTTAGGAAAGCTTCTAGAATCAGTGATTGGCTGAATGTTTTGAATACTTCGTCTGATACGCAATTTTGGCATCATTGTTTTTCCTAAATAAGCACTTTTTTAAATTATGCAAATAACTAAGTTAAAAATTAGATCTGACAGAAAATAGTGCTATGTGCGTGTAGCGTAATACTTCATAATGGTGTGTAAGCAATCTTGTCTTTTAGCAAAACTATCGTGTAGACAACCAATGCCCTTTGGGAAATCCTAAAATAACGGAACCAACATATGATAGTTATTTATTAATTTCCTTGGGTCAGATATTTAGTTATGAGTAATCGTTAAAAATACTGCGAGTGAGACAAATAAATCGCATCCTGTATATCTGTTCAATGCAATGTAAGTGTTATTTCAATTTTGTTCTTTTATTTTGTGGGGCGGCGAGGAGAAATGATTTTGACGACACATTGACGATCGTACTCTGTATATCTATTAAAATGTGAGGTCATTGTTCTTTTCATTTCTGCATCATTTAGCCGACAATTTGTCTATTGCATCCTGGATAAATGTTAAAATGCGATGTCAGTATCATATACATTTTTGTATGATTTAAACGAAAATCTATACATTGCATCTTGAACATAATTGTTAAAATGCTATGTCAAAATTATATTGATTTTAGCATCATTTAGACGACAATTTATTCATTGCATCTTGTATATAATCGTTGAAACCCTATGTCAGTATTATACATATTTTTGCAGCATGTAGACGACAATTTATCCATTGCAACTTGAATATAATTGTTGAAATGTGATGTCAGTATTATATACATTTTTGTATTATTCAAACGACAATTTATCCCTTGCATCTTGAATATAATTGTTGAAATGTGATGTCAGTATTATATACATTTTTGTATTATTCAAACGACAATTTATCCATTGCATCTTGAATATAATTGTTGAAATGTGATGTCAGTATTATATACATTTTTGTATTATTCAAACGACAATTTACCCATTGCAACTTGAATATAATTGTTGAAATGTGATGTCAGTATTATATACATTTTTGTATTATTCAAACGACAATTTATCCATTGCATCTTGAATATAATTGTTGAAATGTGATGTCAGTATTATATACATTTTTGTATTATTCAAACGACAATTTACCCATTGCAACTTGAATATAATTGTTGAAATGTGATGTCAGTATTATATACATTTTTGTATTATTCAAACGACAATTTATCCATTGCATCTTGAATATCTGTTAAAATGCAATGTCCGTATTGTATTCATTTTTGCAGCATTTAGACGACAATTGTAGACACTGTTTCATACTATTTCGTTTCTAACAGTCACGGCTCGTAAACTATTATATTCGACTCTATTTTTACAATAATACTGAAATGTTTGATTAAATTGACATAAGTTTTTTTTTTTATCCGATCTACAATATCGAGTCAATTATATTCTCCTGTTTTTCTCATGCATGTCTCGATTCCTCCGTCTTTCTTTAAATGCACAAATGGAAGTTAACCGATTGTATAATTTTTGACATTCGCATACTGTAGTCTGTAAAGTACGGATTTACACTTTTTAAAATTTCAGAACATGTAATCATCAATTTCTATTTAGAATGCTGCTTTGTTCCTTCAGCTAAAGGTATATATTTTTACTATATCCCACACCAAGAAGACATATTGTGGACTGTGAAAACGCAGTCTTACCTCGAAAAAATACCTGATACCTGTATAGTATGTGACCTACTATTTGAATGTGGCCTACGAAATGGTATTGTATGTGGACTACTTTAAAAAAGGGTATTATAAGTAAGTATTATAACTGCCTGGTATGGGTCAAGGTTATGGAAAATATCTAGTTTCAATAAATAGCTGAATACGTATACCTATAAACATACTCTTGATGAGGTTAGATACATTAAAATCGGGAAGGCCACATACTATACCAGAATCAAAGAGGCAGGCCACATAATATACCAGAACTAAATGCCTGTTATCTGTGCTTCCTGTCGAAAAAGACAATTCTAATCTGGATCGGGCTGACTTCAGAAGGTATCAAAATATGGTAATTGTTTGCTCTTCTTTAACCAAATCGACGAGGGCTTTTTCACGGGGTATAATGTTCAGCAAGCTAGTGTCGACTGAATAGTGACTTCGATCCTCACTGGGTTCTCTCTTGCTTTCGGCCTTGTACCATATCTCCACTATGCTTAGAAAATCATTTTACCCGTCGAGATCCATCAAAACCATTTATCCAATAAAAGAACTCTACTTTGGAACGCAGGATATCTTGGATTTTCTTGGACAAAGAGATAAGTCTGCGTTGAGAGTTAGTACGGGACTTTTTTTTATTGTTCCATGTATTTTCTGACATTAGTGGGATTGTTTTTTGCCACTTAGAAGAACGACTTCGGACTTATCATTTTTGGATCTAAACAACTTTAATGCTACTTACGACAGGCATTCAAAGTCTATATATTTAGAGACTGAAAATAAATTAATGTTTTTTTCAGAAAAGTTTTCTTCTCCAAATGATTAAAAAAATATACTCTGATGAATTTAACTGCTGTATTTTCCAATGCGGTTTCAATGCAACACTTCCTTCTACTTCCCCACTTAGTACAAATAGAGCTTGGCTGTTCATGTGATATTAATTCGCCAATCAACAAAACCTCAGAATGTCTAGTGTTTTATTAGATGCTTCTATGAGGTGCTTAAGTGGACACGATCTTTTGTACATCTGAGTTAAGACAGTGTTTGCAACAACCACTAGAGTTCATTTTCAGGAGACAGAAAAAGGGATGTATAATTTAATAGCATTTCCTCTTTCAAGAACTTTACACACCTCATTAATATTTCTTTCAAAGTGTCACCAGCAACCTTCATTTTTTTATTATTATAAAGATTTTTGTATTTATCAGCTTTTGACCACCAGATAAAAAGGTCCCACAAAATATATTTAGTAAGCCAGCGATATTATTGGCGAAACAATCTCATCAGGCAGCACAGTTAGGAAATTCCTGCAAATCATATCAACAGTTACCTCAAAATTAGTGCCTGAATTCGTGTATTCGGACCTGGGAGGAACGCATCAGTAGTAGTGGTAGCATAAAGTCACGAAGGTTTGAACATGCTTCTTCTTCTTTTTCTATGTGTCTTGTCCTTTCAGGACGTAGGCGATCATGGCCTTCCACGTCTCCCTATCTTTGGTGGCTCTTAGCACGCTTTCTCCTTTAACGTCTCACAGCTCCCATTCTGTAATCCACCTACTCAGGCCCTTCGAATTTGTTATCCGCTGTTTTCCTCTGTCTTTTTTCCTTCTATCTGGACTGTTAGTATCAGATTCTCCAAGCCGTTCTTCCTCATTGCTTGTTGCAGAGACTTCAGTTGTCTCTTCCTGATGCTCAATATTAACTTTTTTCGTTTCCATTCTTTCCAACACCCCGTCATTGCTCACATGCTCAAGCCACTATATCCGCCGCATCCTTCTGTAGAACCACATTTCAGCTGCTTTATGTTTTCCCGTCGTCTTTGTTGATATTGTCCAACATTCACGGCCATATTGAAGAACTGACATCACATAGCAATCCAGTTCTCTCTTTTTTGTATCACATTGATAAAAGCTGTTGATCAAGCCTGAATTTGCGATCTCTCCCAAAAATTATAAGATCTGCTTTGGTTTTTATATAAACCAAAGTTTTGATTTTAAGTTTTAACGGCATATCAGTATCTGTGGTTTATTTAATGCCAAAATGGTTAGTTTTAAGTTTGTTTTAGTGTTCAGTTAACGTGAGATGTTTGATTTGGTCAGATTTTAAATAATTTTTAAAATTTCTATTTTAGAAAACTGAAGATATTTTCTAGTTTTGCATTCAAAAATGTATTGCTGATAATAATTCTTTCCTTCTAAAATGCATTATGGCAATATTCTATCCCTCACAAATATTTTGTGGTATTATTTTGTTTTCTTAAAAAATGTATTGTTGACAATACTTTTCATTCAAAATTGTATATTTTCTAGAAAACTATAATTTTCTGTATATGTTTGTATAAAACCTATTTTTATACGTTTATAGTATATATGGCTTGGACCCTAGCAGGTGCTACCACTCCAGGGCAACAACAATTAAGAAGTAGTTCCTCACAATCTCTCAATCAGAGGCCTTGCTGCCGGATGGAGTTTACTGTCATACCCAGGATCGTATATATGAGAGATTGTCTTTGAGGATTTTGAAGCAAAAGAAATACATCTCACAACTGCAGGGATTAAATAATCACCTGAGCAGTTTGCAATCAGAGCAGTCTAATTTATTTTTTATTTCTTTATTTATATTTTTATACTGTGATTTATTTTATTTTATCGAATAATTGTGCAATATTAAATATAAGAACTACAGGAGTTATTCATAGACATTGGCTGTGGGATGGAAACAGTCTACACCCGTAGATTAAATAAATATTTCAATTTAGAATTTCCTATTGGTTAACCTGGTCGATATTCCTGATAAAAACCTGATGGTGCAATGTTGAAAAGTTGCAAAATCAACAGGGAGATTTATGGCAATATTTTGAATGTAAATAGTGGAAATAATGATAATTCTTTATCACAGAAAATTGAGATATCTGAATTTTTTGTTTTCTCCTCAGATCTTTTATAGTAGCATTAATTAATTGTGTAAGTGAAAAAACAAAAAATAATTCCTCCATTTCCCTCAGATATCATTTTCTGAATCACTATTTCTCTTTATTCTTTCTGGTTTCGGCTATAGATTGTTTTCGTTCTTCTGAACTAACATCATCGCTTTTTAATAAATATGTGTACAGACTGGTAACATATTATATAAAATGTTATTAAAAAACTTATTACTAATTTTCTCAATCCCTGCAAATTCTTATTAATGAAATATTAATTTGATAATAACGAGAATAAATAATATTAAGTGACTGGAATATTGAAAAAAAAATGCCCTCGCTCAAACTGCAAATATTTAAAGAAATTTAAATTTAATTATACAATGTGTCAACAAACTCAGTTAATATTACCGCTAATATTTTTGTAAATCTAACAAGAAAAAGATTGCGCCGATTTAAATCTGTATTTGCATATGTCCTTTTAAATTTGAGCTCGTTTACACAGCCGAACCACACGCGAACGGAAATACTTCTTTAGAATTTTAACTAAACGGTTGCGAGCTAATTAATATTATACCGAATTTCAAGGTAAAGTCAGTCTTAATTTTCAAGATTAGGAGGGTTGAATTATCAGGAGCTAAAAAAACACACATATACATCGTAAGTTGAAACATAAAACATATGTGTTGAAGAAGAAATAATGCAAAAAAATCCTGAATAACAGTTCATTAAATTTATGGTAGAAGGTGATGAAAAAAATGGTACGACAAAGTGAATCATAATCACAAAAGGTAGGATTTATTACCTTGTTCTTTTTTTATTTCTTTCATAATCATTCGAGGTCCCTTTTTTGATTCACTCATTGCGCAAAATTGGCAGTACTGCCTTGCTTGAGTTCAAATGATTATTATATATATATATGTATATATATCTGTATATTATTCTCTCTCCTTATCTATCTATCTATCTATCTATCTATCTATCTATATTGTGATCTTTATATTATTCTCTCTTACTCTCTCTCTCTATATATAGCTATTTGTATATTATTCTCTCTCTTTATCTATCTCTCTCTTTATATATATATATATATATGTGTGTGTGTGTGTGTGTGTGTCGTTAAAAGCAACAGTTAAAGGATATTTAAATTTATTTTTTATTTAACTTTCCAGTATTCATATTTGTTTCCTTTTTTGCTGGAAATAATAAACTGGAAGGCAAAGTGCGGTTTGGGAAAGATACGAAGAGGATGAATTTTGAGAATTCAAGTGAGTGACCCAAGTAGAAGTCCATGATCTGAAGGGACACGGCATTTGAAGAAAAAGTAGGAATGTAAAAATGATCCATAATTATTAACTTTCAGCCACTTCTTATCGTGTATACATTTTAATGCCCAGTATAATTCTTCAGTAATTGATTTCTTGTCATTAATCGATTACCAATATTAGCCTTACTGCAAATCCTTCCAATAGTATCTTTACATGCCACTTATTCACCTAAAATGCAATAAAATATGATTTAAATGTAGCTCAAAATATACAAGAATCTTTTAAAAAGTTTTACTTGAAAACAGAAAATTACAAGTTAAATCACCATACCAAATGCACCTTGCTATAAGAGAGGCACTAAATATCAAACTATTTTCTCCCCCCATCAAACTTATATTATTTAAAAGTGGAAATGTAATTTCGAAAGTTTTTTTTTTAAATAGACAGCCGCTTGGTCTATGTCTAGTTGCGCGAATCATGTAATAGCTTTCAAAGAACGTTCCTGTTCAAAAACCCACAATAAATTACGTGACAGTTAAAATATGAAGATAAAATAACAACATTAGAAACATAAGATCCTTGAGAATAGCCAGTGAAGTGGCTGAAAGCGATTGTAAACATAGACATTATGAAACATTTTTACATTTTCTATCTCCAGCAAAAAAGAAGACATATAATAATAGAGGAAAATTAAAAAAAAACTCTTCCTTGTCGATAACTTTTAACACAACATATTAAAAAAAGAATTCAGCCCCCCCCCCCCCAAATATATATATATATATATATATATATATATATATATATATATACAGTAAGAGGGAGTGATAGATAGATAGATAGATAGAGAGAGAGTGAGAGAGAGAAAGAAAGAAAGAAAGAAAGAGAGAGATTGGTGAACCATTAATTATTTCCTCTTAAAAATTTTTAGAATAGTTTTTTTCCCAAGGAATTTACTTTTTCATTTTAATAAGGATGGACAATTTACTGCATACAAATATTATTTTAAATGCCTATGGATTGACTTCGTCATTGCCATTAACACTTTCTCAATTAAAGTGCATTACATCTTCAACATCTTTTTCCTTTAACCTAACGACTTTTATATCAGCGTATAACATTTCTACCCAGTATGTGTTGATATAATGTGATATTCAGTTTTCACACATTCTTTCATGAAATTCAAGGGAAATTTCGAGCCATTAAAAGCAATGCCAACCGATAAAAATTTACCAGTTTGTTTGAAATCTATTTTGACACATTCAGTAATGTTTACAATAAAAATTGCATAAATCCTATCATTTTTGCAGTTTGTTTCCTCCTCCACAGTTAAGAATTTCTACTCTGGTGAAATTAAGAGTGCATGTGGCCCTCTATAACTCCTCCTTTATTTTTTTCTACTGTCAGAAAGCTTTTGCTTGGGGGCTTTTGAGAGTAGCTAAGGTCGTAAAATATTCCCGTGTTATAGTCCTAAATAACCTTCACAACCCTCCGTAGCGACACATTTGAATATAAAGCTTCTTTGCTATTTTCCTCAAGCTTCTGCGTAAATACTTCTTCATGTATTTTTCTCTTTGACGGGTTCAATAATTTTCCTGGAAAGAGCTGAATTGAGTTTAATAGTGATGTTTTCTCCTCTTCAAAATTTTGAACTCATTAAAACTATTTTTTTTGCAAATATTCATTAGTTTCATTACCCTGAAATTCTTCATGGCAGTCATTTTCCATGCGACAGCTTGAATTTATGTCATTTGAGCTGGCTTATTTAATTAAAACTTAATGTTAGGAAGACATTTGCAAAACCTGAAATTATTTTTAGGAATAGGCATATTTGAATTGATGTTTTACTTAGCAGTATGGTTTAATGCTTAAATAATGAGCTATTATATATACCGTACACAGGGAAAGACACATGTACAAAATACACGGATAAACACACCACACGCACTCTTTTTGTATGCATGTATATATTTACGAGTGAACAGACATTATACACACACACACACAAACACAATATATATATATATATATATATATATATATATATATATATATATATATATATACGAAAAGTTATGGTCAATAATCCTAATGGATGCTACTATTATTAGATAAAATATTATAACTGATCTAACAGTAGTCTCAATGTAAATTTAATTTAGAGAGATAATATTTATTTTACATGTAACTAAGTGTTTCACATTTTGAGAATATCTATTTCAACGGGCCATAAAAAATATTCATTTCTTCAACTCCGAATAAGATATTAAGAAAACATTATTATTCCACAGATACATATATATATATATATATATATATATATATATATATATATATATATAATGGCTGTTTACTCGTCAATATATACATGCATACATACATAATCTATATTCAATCAGTGTGCTAAGTTTTGATACATCAAAAATCTATTACTGCATAATTAATATCCAATAATAAAACATCGTTCGTTCAATTTAAGAATAACAATTATTTTATAATGGTCACGGTGATGACATTACCTTCAGTAATTCAGGTTTTCCTACATATATATATATATATATAACGGAAATTAACGAAACTATGTTATAAACAACCGACAATTTGAAATGAATTGTTTGAACATTATTTTTTATCGATACTCGTATTTAAGCAGATATTCTGTTTTTAATTAAACAGTATTATATATTTATATCTACCGGCCTGATTATTTGCGAGAAATTGTTATTACGAAAATGTGTGCCTTTCAGCAGGATTCGAACCTGCGACCCCTATTTACATAGGGAAAGTTACCATTTGATCTGGCAACGTCTTAGATCTCTCGATCACGAATAATTCAAACAATTTATTTCAAATTTTCGGTTGTTTATGACCACGTTTTGTTAAAATTCATTAATTTCCATAACATATTTACATTTGTTGACTTTACGATACATTTCAGAGCAGATATGGTTGTTTGCGATTAATCGAAAATTGTGTTATATAGTCTTGATAAAAACCTCGTTTAGACTGGAGGCTATTCGTGGTCGAGAGGTCTAAGACGGTGCCAGATCAAATGGTAGCTTCCCCTATGTAAATAGGTGTCGCGGGTTCGAATCCTGCCGAATGGCACACATTTTCGTAAGGATAACAATTTATCGTAAATAATCAGGCCGGTAGATATAAATATATAATATTGTTTAATTAAAAAACGGAATATCTACTTACATACTAGTATCGATAAAAAATAATGTTCAAACAATTTATTTCAAATATATATAAATTTTATTTATATTATTATTAAATAAGTTAAGTTTTGTTCATGACTCATTCTCTTATCCCAAAATTTGAACAATATTGGATCTCACCTGTTTCTGGCTTACGATTATATTTCTTCGACCTTATAAACTTTAAGATATGCAAAGAGAAGATCGAATATTTGTTAGAATAACTACAAAAAGCCGTTCTGAAACTTCTACATCAATTGCCAGTAAATTTAATGAAGTCACAGATAATAAGATCTCAAGGAAAACAGTTGCTCGCAGATCAAAATATGCTGGATTGCATGCCCATATGCAAGTAAACATGTTGTTTAGCACAATAAGATACAGTTCAATTCAGTGACGAGTCCAAGTTTAAAATATTCGATTCTGAGAGCAAAACTTACGTACGCCCTAGAACAGGTGACAGACTGTCTTCTCAATGTGTCAAGAAAACCGTTATGTTTGATGGCGGCAGTGTGAGGGTGTGCAAAATTAATTCATCTGCTGGAGTTGGCGCTATCATCCGAGTACATGGCAATATCAATGCTGAGATTTACAAAAGGCCTCTTCACCAGCATGTGGTACCAAGATTACACCATAATCTTTATGAATCTCTTATTTTCATGAAGGACAAAGCTCCTTGCAAAAGGCTCACAAGGTTATACCTTTATTTGAAGACGAAAGAATTGTCCTAATTAAGTGGCCAGCCCAGAACCCCGACCTGAATCCAATAAAAAATATTTGGAAGATAATTGGAGAAAGGTCTCAGAAAAGAAACCCGAAAATCCAGAATCACCTAAGGGAGTTATTGATAGACGAATGGGAGATAATTACTACGGATTTTTGCAAAAAATTAATTAAATCGTGTGGTCGTCGATGCAGAGAAGTCATTGAAAGTAAAGGAATGTTTACCAAATATTAAGTTTTATCTATATTTTGTTCACAATCAAGTATTAACAAGATCGTTTCTTAACTTTTGTCAAGTAGGTTATTTTCTTTGTTCCATCCAATATTTAAAAAAAATATATTTTGTAGATTTTTGTAACTTTGTATAATATTTATGCATTGCACCCAAATTTTTATTCGGTAAGAATTTCATTGCTAATTATGCATTACATACATTTTAAATAATACACATATTTATGTCTTTGTTGTATCTGTTCCTTATATTATGAACACTTCTGTATATATATATATATATATCGCCAATTGACGCTAATTCGGTCGGGTCTCAATCCTGGGTTAGGAAGCGACCGGAGTCTTTGCCGTACTGATGAGCTGTAATACAGCGAAACAGATCTGTCTGCGGATGACTATAGTATATATATATATATATATATATATATTAATTTGTAAACGAACTATTTCGCGACCCAAGTTTCTACCATGAGTAGTGTCTTGAGGTGATTTTCAATTACTGATTTTACTGTTTACAGTTTTTTTCAGATCGGTAACATAACGGTGATTTTTTTTGAACACTCACGTGCCAGGGAATTTTTGAACGTCGAATGTTTAAAATTACAAGAAATTATAACGTTTTCATCCATGTTTGTATGAATCTAATAGGCATTTTTTAGTATTGTTACACTTAGTCGCATTGAATGAAAGACGGGAAATTATTAGGTTCGTATTATGTAAATAAAATTATTTTCAAAATAGATAGCACCACTACATTTAATATTCTTTGCAATTTTGGTCTCGGAAATTTCGTTTCCACTTAATTATTATATTACATTTAATGGATGTCCCAATAGAGAATTTTACACGATTTTAAACTATTATAAATTATTATAATTAAAATGTAAATTATTATAATTAAAATGTAAAATAATTGAAATAAATCTTGTGAAAATTCATTATTCATCAGAAAAGTTTTATTTATTCAAAAAATAGTGTTCTTAATATTACTTATTTACGAAAGCAATTAAAAGTTTTTCTATTCAAGTAATGTCATTGTTTTATTGATTCATTATTTTCAAATTGAGAGCAGGTTTTAATCTAGATAACACTAATTTAAAAATAAAGGAGGTGATTTACACTCTCAAAAGACTCCTACTTTTATCAAAAGAAAGTTTTGAGTGGATCAAAAAATTCTGTACAAACTTTTATGAAATTAAATTAGTGGGGGGTAACATATTTTTTAGAAAAAATTATCAATATTTTCTAAGACATAAATAGAAAATTTCAGAAATCTTCGGGTGTTTATCGCTGAAAGATTAATGAATATCAGTGTCGTGCGTAGAACGTATGAAAATATATATATATATATATATATATATATATATATATTAATTAACAAACTAGTTTAACAACCGACAAATTATTATTTGAACATTATTCTTATCCGATACTCGTATTTGTGTAGATATTTTGTTTTTAAATGCGAGTATCGACTAAAAATAATGTTCAAACAAAAAATTTCAATATGTCGGTTGTTAAACCATTTCGTTATCGTTAATCTTCGGGATTTTTCGTAACATTGTCTGTTTACATTTGTTGACATTACGATACATTTCAGAGCAGAGATGGTTATTTGCGTAGAATCTATAATTGTGTTATATAGGCTTGATTTGATTTAATTTCGAATATGGTATCATTCGTAGTGGAGTGGTCTAAGATGCGCCAGGTCAATATGTTGATAAGAGTCGCAGGTTCGAATTCTGCCAAATGAGACATTTTCTTAAGATTTATCGTAGCTGGTTGAAATAAACATACTGTTTGATTAAAAACTGAATATCTACTTAAATACGAGTAAGGATTTAAAAATTTAATATACATATATATACAGCTCCGGCCCAATGTTTTGCAACACGATAAAAATCCGAGTTATCGATAGCAAAACGCAAATATTTTTGTTTTAGCATTTTAAAATAATAATTGAAATTATTTCAAAGTAACAAAAATATCATCTATTATGAAATATGTTAAATGTTGATGTTAAATTCATTACTTTATGTGCCTTCCTCTATTTTAAGAACAAGTTTTATTCGCTTTGGCATAGACTCAGTGATTTTTAATAGTTAGATCGAATATAAATCCAGCATCTTTGTAGAACAGTTTCCAGTTCAATTCGTGTTGTCGGAGCGGCTTCATGCATTTTTGTTCCAGGATGGACCATAAATGTTCGATCAGATTGAGATCCGGTGAATTACCAGGTCGGTTTTGCAGAACTCTGATGTGTTTTTTTTCTCGAACCACTTCATCACAGCTTTTGCTTTATGGCAAGATGCACCATCATGTTGAAACGTCACAGCATGATCAGGGTAGAGTTCTATTAAAAAATTGTGGTAGTCTATTTTTGATAGTGACCCTATAGCATTCCTTGTTCATTGACGTACCTTTGGGTACAATCACTAATTCTTCGACGCCATAAAAGTAGAAGCACCCCCAAATATGAAGAAGGTCCGGATGCTTGACTGTGGATAACACACAATCAGGGTGGAATCTTTCACGGGCTCGTCTTCTGACACGAATTGATCTATTGCTAACGAAGCAGCTAAAAGGTGATTCATCAGAGAAAATCACCTTTTTCCAGTTTTCTACAGTCAAAGATTATGAATTCGACAGAAATTTAGTTGATGTTTTATATTTTTTCGTGTCAAAAGTGACTTTCTTGTAGATTTCTGTTGTACATCAATCCTTTCGTCAAGAAACGCCGCCGTAGTGTGCGATCTGAAGCTTCCACACCACCACTGGACCATTCCTTCAGTAACTGCTGACTACTTGCCTGTCGATCAGACAAACTAAGTCGCGCCAGTTGTCGGTCATCTCGCTCTGTAGACATTTTTGGACGACCACTTTGAACCCCAAATTCGACTTTTCCAGTTTTCTTCCACTTCTGAACTATTCTTCTGACCGTAGATGCATGAGCCTGCTCCTCTTTGGCAATCTGACGACAGCTAAGTGTAAAGCAACGATTACAGATTGTTAGGAATCGGAAAAATGACCTTTTCCCATTTGGATCCCAATCATATATACAGAATGAATAATGCGGTTTAAAAAAAAGAATTACTGTCCAATCTCATCTCTCCGCTTCGCTTTTCACATCACTCTGTCTGCCGAATATGCGGTTCACAAAGAAAATACGGTCCAATTTCTATGCTCTTCGATTTACTACTCCCCAGAAAAAATATTCCTTCTCATTTCATAGAGTCGAGTACTCGCTCAGGCAAACCACTTAAAATTTGCATAAGCGAATTAAACATATCCTGTTTATTCATTATCCATGGTTCCACTCACTTTCGGTATTCAAAAATATCTGAAACTATATTTTAGATAGTGTTGCGAAACGTTTGGCCAGAGCTGTAAATATATAAAGGTAGCTGATATGCATCATGCTAAATCTTTTTTTTTTAGCGCATAAGGTTTTTTACACTGCATGTTATTCTGGGTGAATATTAATAATAGAATTGAACCATTTTAGAGTAAAAATTCATTTAATGACGACAGTGAGGAAATTGTTAAAATTGTAAAATATAGATGTGTAAGTTTGAATGTGTAGTTCGTTTTACAATCTGTTGGGAGACAGAAATATATATGTCGAGAGATAAAAAGATAGATAGAAGTTGTCTTTAGAATATTAATAAGCATTTCTAATATAGAGTAGGGATATTAAAGCGAGTAGTGATTAGTGATTTGTGAAATTCTTCTGAGTATTTGAGGGAAAAGAATGCCGAATAAACAGGAATTGGAAGGAAGGCGATGGAGATAATTTGACTGAAGTGATCCGTATATCAAAGGGAATATAATGAAAGTCTGAATTGATTGATGAACGTCGAAGAATGGAGCAAGGTGCATTTAAATTTGATCCAGAAAGAATCGATTCTGCTTATTTTATAATGTAAAAAATATCAGGTAACAAAACAAAGTAAATGACAAAAATAGACAATTCATTATCCAAACGTACATATCGAGATCAAAGAGAAAAATAGGACATAAAATTGGTAATTGGTTCCAGAAACAATCTCTCTTTTTCTATCATTTGTCCTCTCTCTCTCTCTCTCTCTCTCTCTCTCTCTCTCTCTCTCTGTTTCATTCCTTATTTATCTTTCGGCATTTCTCTGATCCTTTTATCTCTCCTTTTTTGACAACCACATGTACATGTACATGAAAAAGCATACAAACACACACACTAACAACGTGCACACACGCATACAGTGGAGTTTTAAAGGAGATATACAATAAGGAAAAACAAAACTTATGGCTTGTATTGATATTGGAAAACATAATACTTAATATGTACCTGCTTTGCAACCTGTGTACATCTACTCCTCTACATATATTCATCATTATGCCCAGAGGTAGAATCGCCGACTGACGCCACTTCGGTCGGGTTTCAATCCTGGGTTAGAAGCAATTAGAGTCTAACCGTACTGATGAGCTGTGATACAGCGAAACAGATCTGTCTGCGGATAACTATATATATATATATATACGCAATTACAAAAATTAAATAATATACAGGGTTTATATATATATTTGAAGCAGAAAAAATATACAGTAATTTTTAGCAACACCGTTTTCCGGTGACATTTGTCACCAAAACTTTCACCCCTGAAGATGATCTTGGAATATAGTTTGAATATACTTGGGTAACTTGAGAAATGAATGGAAATAACATCTGTCAACATTCATCTCATTTCTGAACTCTTTGATTGTAACATGCGAAAAAGTATCCGTGAGTATTAACGGATTTTATTAAAAGTAAGCAAACATGTTTGCAATTTATTTAATTTGACATGTTTAAAAGAAATTGCTGCTTGAATACACACACACACACACACACACACAAATATATATATATATATATATATATATATATATATATATATATATAAAAATTAGAGAAAATTTACAAAATTCAAAGGTGTCGGATGTACATTTCGATATAAGATCTCTAATAGAGATTCTACGTCACGTCAGTGACATTGTTTTTTCCAAATGACGAAGGCCCTGGGGCAGAGTGTGGAGGGGTTTTAGATTAACAACGGTCACAAAGGAGAAAAGGACAGAGCTGGTAGTTGCGAGGTTACAGGGTGTTGAAACTGTATATTTAGGAAGGGGAGGAATAGGAGTTCATATTTTATAAAGATAGACAACTAATTGAGTTAATTTACCATGAAATAACGAGTCTGCCTTAATGTTTCTTACACACACACACACACACACACACACACACACACATATATATATATATATATATATATATATGTATATATATATATAATAATTCCAGGTAAAGACGACTCAGTGTTTTACTATTTTGAGCGCGCCGGCATTTATTTTATTTTGAACAAAGCTCAATATAAAAAATATGAAATGCTTAATATAATTATATATAATTGTTTGCATATAATAGAATTAGACCAGTACACAGTTGTAATAAAAAGTGTTCAATACAAATACATTAAAGAAATTTTAAATATTTTTTTGAAACGAGTTATTTCGAAATAGGTTTCTACTTTTTGGTGTCTTCGGCGATTTACAACAGCTGATTTTACCGATTTTTAAACGCTCACGTAACAGGGAACTTTTATGAACGCGCAATTTTCAAAATTGGGAGAAGTTACTTAAGAATATTATAACATTTTCATGATTGTATGTTTCTGAAAGATATTTATTCGCATAGTTACTCTTGTACATAATTTCTGTTCCTTCATTTTGCAATATATTTTTGCCTGGGAAGAACATAATAGCCAATTTTTTCTCCTGGCATAATGTCCATATTATATCACCGTTGTAAGATTTGGCTAGTTTCACTATGCTCCAAATTATATCGGGGTCCTTCCTATTCTTTAAATTAAATCTTTAAATGTGAGTAACCAGGTTTGTACAATTTCTGAGGTTTTCCAATTTAAACGAAGACTTATTGTTATTCCATCTAACTTTGAAACTGTCTAGCAAACTGGCTAAATAAAAGAACAGAAATTATTTCTAATTGTAACCGTGAGAATATATACTTATTTGGATCATACACAAATCGATAAAATGTTCTAAGACCCTTAAATAACTTAAGAAAATTGCATAAAATATCCCTGTGACGTGGGTATTTGAAAACGGTAATATCAGTTATAGTAAATCGGCTGAAGACACCAGAAGGTAAAAACATAGGTCGCGAAATAACGCTCGTTTCCAAATTACGCGGGTGCACACACACACACACACACACACACACACACACACACACACACACACACACACTGATTGAGCACTCTGGAAGAATGGTATACTTTGAAAACAGTAGCTACTCTGGCATCTACGCATCGTTCATTCAGCAATGAATCAGAATACTCTCAGTTATTATTCGTGTAGAATGATAATATACACGCTAAAAATTCTGCCTCCTTCTACCGAACGCCCATAGCTCACAGGTAGATTCGCCGACTGACGCCACTTCGGTCAGGTTTCAATCCTGGGTAAAAAGCAATTGGCTGTCTAACCGTACTGATGAACTGTGATACAGCGACACAGATCTATCTGCGGATGACTATATATATATATATATATATATATATATATATATATATATATTTGTATGAATGTTGCATAAAATAATATAGCCATATTATGTTTATTTTTATAATGATCCTTTTCAGTTCTTAATAAGTTTCTCAATGTTCAGATCTACAGATTTAACAATGAAGGCGCCGTAGTTTTTCCTGCCCAAATAATTTCGTTCTTCTCCAAGATAATCTTTAGGAGCCGAATTCCAAAGACAAACTTAGTGTACATGTGATCCTTGTCATGGTGATTTTTTAAAAACACGCGTAAATGCGCTCTGTTATAATTATTCAATAAAAATATCTGAAATAAATAAATTTGTATATTTCTAAATTTTGTTTAAAATCTAAAAGTACAATATTACTTGTAAAATAATATACTATTTTAGAATACATTTTATACTATATATCCAATTTCTTTCTTTATAAATGTCTATGAAATTCCGAAAAATTCTTTGATGCATTTTCTTATATTTGTTTCATAGAAAACAATAATCTTTCAAAATTTAGTCACGTCGAACACATTCTATATTTTACTTGCTACCATTAACATCTGTCAAAATATATGACACAAGAACTTCTGGCAATTTAGAAACAACTCCTCACGGTATGACAGGTTAATCGTTAGACGGTTTTGACATCAGTCGAATGATTTTTACCGTATTTTTCAGCTGATATGACATTTAACATCGACTTTTGTACAATTAGGAAACACAAGTGAGAATTGAGCCAAGTCTCAATATGCTAAGTTTATATTTATATTTACTATATTGGTTTCAAACCAATATTAATTAGCTCTTCCATTCTGGATGGAGAAAATATTGATGCATGTCTTTCAGAATGTTTTTGTTTTGAAAGTGAACACAACAAAGAAAACTGATTTCAACAATAGTGTTTTTTGGTCTTATTCAAGTACTAAAAAAATGATTGTTTTTTGTTTTTATATAGGGTCTGGAAAGTAAATCATTACTACAAAGGCTTCACATTGACAAAAATCACACTGATTTCAGAAGTATCCGTTGTTTGGCTAGTGAATTTTTTAACAATTCAAAAGCTTTTGAATACAAAAGCTTAAGTGGATTCGTTATAGAACAGAAGCTGGTTTTTGTACTAAGTATACGGAGAATACGGAGAATATGCGTTGTAGTGCAGTGGATATCGACTCGGAACGACAAATCGGGGAGCCGAGTTCGAATGCCAGTTGAATTCCCATTCACTTACGCCCAAATACCCTTGGAAATGGTATTAATCCGACTCTTCTTCCCTCCAGTTAGGGTTCAAATAAAGGAACTGATTGGGTTCTATAGCCTTGGCTGGCAACCAGTATACCATAGAAAGCAATGTGGAAGGTAGAAACGGATTAATACCTTTCCCAAGGGTATTTGCGCGTAAGTGAATGCAATGAATTCTGCAGGAATTCGACCTCGGCTCCCCGATTTCTCGTTCCGAGCCGATATCCACTGTACCACAACGTACATCCACTCACGAATCGAAAAATGCTATTAATAGTCAGCTTTCAATATATATATGTATGCGTGTGTGTGTGTGTGTGTGTGTGTAAATGTGTGTGCATGTCCCAGCATTCGTCAGATATGAAATCATACACGTATTCAACCCCACGTTTAAAAAAATTCTTTTGAGTACAATATAAAAAAAGTACTGGAAGTAATCTAGTCTCTTCTTCAGCTATTTGTTTTCTTATTCAATGTACATTGGAAATTCAAGACTTTAGCGTTCATGACTCTCCACAACCTTCGATCTCTTGCAATTCTTAGCGACTTTCGTAGCTTTGACAAGCAAAATTGTTAATTATGTTTCCATTTCGTTACCATTTCTTTGTTGTTTACTGGCTCTATCCATAGAGTTCTAAGCATAGTTCTGTAGAATCAGTCAGTTAAGTGCCATACGTGATACACGCTTGGGCGATATCCAACGCACCACCACGCACATTCGCGCCTGTAGAATAACAATCCTATTTTCTCCAATTTCCTCTTGAACTCAGGGAGATTGCCCCGATGTTGGTAGGATCATTTTAGCAGGCATAGATATTTGACAATGATGTGTATTGGAACGTAGAGACATAGATGTTTATAATTTGAAGGCGTAGATTTTGTTGAATTGTGATGCAGGTGGAAAAGAAAATTATTTTCGGATTCAGAATTTTTATTTTGTCTACGGGGATCAAAAGATTTATACGTCGGATTGAGGTATGAAACGAAAGATAGCTGTCAATGGAGCAGAAATGACGGCTTGCTGACAGTTGTGAAGTAAAATTTTAGTTTTCTATTGGATGTCTGATTTCAACCGTCGAAGCAGTCTGTTGGCTAAATCCGGTTTCCTAGATGTGTGTGCGAGGGGCCAGCATGGATTTTTGACAATGATGTTTATTGGAACTTAGAGATACAGATGTTTATAATTTGAAGACATGGATTTTGTTGAATAGTTAAGCAGGTGTAAAATAATATTATGTTCGAATTCAGAATTTTTATTTTGTCTACGGAGATAAAAAAAATATGCGTCAGATTCAGGTTTGCAACGGGAGATAGCTGTCAGTGGAGCGGAAGTGACGGATTGCTGACTGTTGTGAAGTCAAATTTTACTTTTGTTTTAGGTATCTAATTTCAAATGTCGAAGCAATCGGTTGGCTAAGCCCGGCCTCTTCGGTGTGTGTGCGAAAGGCGTGCTGATAACTTCTAACCAAAAAAACTGCTACACTCCACGCCATGTCACCAAAAATGTCCTGTGTTTGAAAAAGATGCCCTGTGTTTGAAAAAGATGCCCTGTGTTTGAAAAAGATATATTGTATATTTGGGTCTGGTTTTATCGTTTTCGACAGAATCATTTATTGCAGATTGTATTTGCTGTTGCTGACGGGGACGACGACTGTGTAAAAGATGAAAAAGAAGATTATGAAATGTGATTGTGGAATTGATTTACTTGTATCTTGGATCGACTGTTAATCCCTGACGTATAGAATTTTTTTCTCCGTGAAAGTCAGGTTGAGTTGTCTCCGGCAAAAGTATTTGAAGTGTTTGAAATTGATTTCCGAAGAAGTCCGGTTGATTGCATGGCGCCAGTTCAAAATGTTCGAGGAAGACCAGTCCTTGCTGGAAGCGTGTCTTTTTAACCCTTCTTAACCGTTCATCTTCATCGTTGTGGATAGTTGGAGGTTCAGATATTTCAGATCGTTTTTGACGTCAGGTACGACATCTGTATGAAAATCTCGATGTGATGAAAATACTTAAGAACATCAGTTTCATTTAACATTTTGGTTTTATAGTAAATTGCCTTGTTGTCTGAAACTAGCCTTAATAAATATCACCTATGAACCAATGTTGATTTCTGAGAAATATATGATATTTGCTTGTAAATCATTAAAATTATAAAGGAAGTGTCCTTCAAGCTATAGTGCCCAAACCGCACCCACTCCTGCTAGGGTTGCGAAAGATGTGATTTTATCCTTGACTCTGATGATTTAACAAAACAGTTGGATAAAAAGATTCAAATGATTAAGAAAACTCTTTGATAACATTCTGAAATTGTTCTTGGACTATACAAAGTAAATTATTACTTTGCATATTATTCTTCTATGTCTTCTTTTGTTCAACCTTTTAGCATTTAGAATAAAGTTTAATTGCTTTAGGTTATGGGAATTTATTTAATGTTTTTTGGTTAATTTATTTCCGTATCAAAAACCATTTTGTTAATGAGTTCTGATCTCTTGATGTGGGAAGTTTATATGATTTAGATTATAAGGCTTTATTTAATGTTTTTCCTCATATTTGGAACTAATTTCCATGCCTTTAGTAATGCATTCTTGTCTCTTATTGTGGGAAGGCAGTTATTGGTATTTCCTCTCCTACCCAACGTCCTGATTTACATAGTAGAAGAGCCTGCATATTTTTATGAAAATTTGCTAAACATTTTCTGTAAACATCATATACATTCGGAAATAGAGCATGTTATATGGACAGATTTTTTAGATAATCTAAGGAAAACAAAAACATAATTGAATATTCTTATCTCGCACCTTTCCCTTGTAGAACTCTCTTCCGACGTCTTATTTTTCAGTCATTTGATATTTAATAATTTATGAACAATGTCAAACGTCATATTGTCTTCTTAATTCTGCTTCTTCAACTGATGTATCTTTTAATTTTTTTTGTGGGGGCTCTCCTCACATTCTTTCTTACGCGTTAAGCACTTATATTACAGTGGTTTTATTGCCTTGTTTGGGGAAAATTATTAAAACAAATTTGATTTGATTTACTACCTATGGGAAATCGATATATTCAAATGTAAACGAGAACTACATAAAAACAATGACAATACACGTTATCTTGAATGGAAGAAATATCCAAATTTAAAAGAAACCTGTAAATTCAGAAGGATTTTGGAATATATATTGTCATAGCGGCATCACACATCAAACTGAATGAACTCTTTCAACCATTACATATACCTACCCTCATAAGAGGTGAGAGTACGATAGCCTGAGTAAGTAGTCTGAGAGAGTAGCCATGAGAATAGCGCCTGAACATAGCCAAGAGGTGTCTACAAACACTACTACCGTAACGACCATTACGAGTCCCAGTTCTGGGGTCGAATCATAATATTACACACTAACCAATATTATCGTTCTACTAACAAAGTTCCAAATGTTGTATTTTGTTGTGCTTAATATATATTTGTTATTTCCTATTTTGGTTGTTTTGTATTTTTCTTGATGGACCTTTAACGGGGTCCACGACATATATCTTACAAAGTTGAAAGCTTCTGGAAAAATGTGATCATATGAAACTAAACTGAGCTAGAAAATTAGCAAAACAATTTGTGTTGAAAACCTGAAAAGTCTTTAAGGGAGATAAAACCATTCCTTATTGAAATTACATTTTGCTGCATTTCAAAGTTACACAGATATTTAAAAAAAAGATTGTGCGAAAATCTTGCAGAAAATATTAAAAGCTTCATATAAATACTTGATATTGGATTTTCTTAGAAGTCAATGAACTAAAGAAATCTTTGATATTATCATCTATCTTTCTCAAAAAGAAGAGTATAAAATCATATAAACTGATATCACAGGAAGTACAGAATTTATAATGCGCATTTAGGATATCAAAATATACCCTACAGAAGCAAATCAAAGTATTAAATAACAGCAAAATTAGTAACTGTTACGTCGGGTAACAGAATTATGTGAAATAATACAAAGCAACGTAATAATATAAAAGTAGGTGTATTGACAGGAAAGAGAAGTATTTACAAGAGGTGAGGATTAGTAGGATACAGAACAAGGTAATTAGTATACAGTATCGTCGTAGAGACGTGATAGACTGACTAATAGAACACTTCCGGTGCATTACCGGAAATACCCGTCGGACTCGCTCACTCGACTTCCTTACTCGACTTCCTTCCCCGAGGTATAATCACTACTATTTTATATGGTGATTCGAATAGTCCATTTCCATGGAAAGCTGGAGAGCGCCCCAAAAGTAACAAAGACAAGTGAACGGAATTGTTATTAAATATTGGTCTTCCTATATGATAGTAAATGCTAAGCAATATCCCCACAGATGTAAATGACACTTGATACAAAAGAAATATGGTCCAACAAAAAGATGCTGAGAGTACCAGGAACTGATCATATGAGCAACGTTGATGTTTAAGAGAAAATAGAAGAGAAAAAAGCGCATATGCTTAAAATCAGAAAAAGACATTTCATGTCTAGGTGTGAAAAAATTTGTCTGACGTCATACATCAATTTTCCATTTCCTATTCAGTCAGGATCCGGAATTTTACTTTTCACACTGACTTGTGAAATTTGGTTGGTTTGGGTTTTTCAAAAATATTTGTAGTCGTTTGAATCCGATATTGCGCGTGTCCAATTTTACTTTGTGTGTTTTAGTTAACTGTTGGATGATATAGGAATTGTATTCTATAAGAGAAGCAACACTCTTGGGTTGTCGTTTTCCACTGATAAAAGATTTGGTGGATTATATTGAAAAACAATTGCTACGCAAGTTGTTTCACTTTGGCGTTGCAGACAATTCGTTACGTCAAAAACCTTCTTACACATTTATAAATTTATCATTCCTTAGTGCATTAAAATCTCTAGGTTTATCACACCAACTTCTGCCCATGCATATTTATAGTTAATACTACTGTGGTCACGCATGGAGATTTGAGTTTCATCGCACGAGTTCTCTTGCGGCTGTTACAATGTATATGTTGTAACCTTGTCACCATGTTGTTGTAGTTCTGTTGAGGCCAGAAATAAAGACACAAAGACAGAATAGTGTTAAACGAAGACGGTAGTACAAATATCTAACAATGAGAGATTGTTAGTGTTATTTTTTAGTCTGGTTGTCAGAGATATCTACTGGAATAGATTCCGTTCTCTCTTTCTCTCTTATTATCTGCTTCTAAAAACTAGATATTCTACTTATATCTATATATTTTGGATGTATTCATGCGTTATATTAATGATTCCCCATAAGATTAAACATGGTTTATCAGCTAGCGATGTGCAATGAAAAGTATCAGATGCTTTTAACACAATACAGCAACAGTGCACTATCGTGTAGAAGTGTGTATGAACAGATTGAGAAGTTTAAAACTGACCACAGAATCGTGACGCATGAAGAAAAACTTTCAACCATCCAGCAAACTCGAGAGATTGTCAACAGCGAGTTATCATTGATGAGATTGCATGTTCTTTACAGATTCGGATCACAGCTGTTTGTCTCCCATTGGTGTACATAACTAGCAGAGTAACCAGTTCTACACTGCAAGCATAGCACGAAAACTGGCGTGATTAAGATGAGACTTCGACGACGTAACCGCAATAATACTAACTATAAGAACGCATAAGAAAAATGTGGTATAGTAATCATAACAATGTTATGTTATGGCAATAGTACAGACGAATTTTGGCATACCCCCACACGAAATATATACGTGAGACCTTTCAAAGAAAGCCCATTTTCAAAACAACACAATTACGTTACAGTCAAAACATAAGGAAAAATAACAATTGAAAATCCCTGTGAACAGACAGAGAAGTGACTGGAATTACTTGGAAAAATCATTACAGAACTTTTTAAGTTCCTTATCGCCAGCAAAATGGCAACGTGTTAGAATATTGGAAAGATTAAGCACCAAAAATGTTTTCATGTCGCTCTTTTTCAACAAAACATGCATAAAAAGGATTGCTGCTTGGAAAATATACATTATCTATCTATCTATCTATCTATCTATCTATCTATCTATCTATCTATCTATACCTTATTTCAGATACCCTAATATATATATATATATATATATATATGTATGTGTGTGTGTGTGTGTGTATAGGGTGTCTCGAATAAGGTATATACACAATTAGAGTTTATAGCTGAAATCAACTTGTCTTCTTTCATATTCACCGTTTCGTGTTTCTAATGTGCATACAGGCTTAGCTTTGAAACAAGTTTATCCATAAATTCTGCTGTAAGTACAAAAATGCAGTGGAAGTTCAAAGACGGTAATAAAGTTTCACTCAGATTCCCCCATGTGGCTTGCAATCTTACGAAGAAGTTGGAAGCTGATAGGACTGAACATGTTAAGCACAAGAACTATCCCAGAAGGCCGCATATATAAACAAAACTCATGAAGTAAGAAAGGTTAATGTAAATTTTTCACAGAAAACCTTTCGAAATGTTGATTGCTGATTGTGATTTCATTGTGTTGCATTGTCAATGGTGGCTGGATCATAACAAGTTAAAAACATGTATTGAAAAATTGTTAAAATCATGAATTTATAATAAATACTCTCTAGATGTAAACTGTTTAAGTTTAGCTTCAATGTATGTTGTGGAGCAGTGGTTGTCGGCTCGGAACGAAAAATTGGGGAGCCGTGTTCGAGTTCCAGTTGAATTCCTTGCATTCACTTATGCACAAATAACCTTAAGAAAAGCATTAATCCGTCACTTCCCGCCAGTTATGGGTTAAATAACAGGACAGATTTGGTTCCATAGCTTTGGCTGGCAACCAGTCTACAGCAGAAAGGAATGGCTACGTACTACGGGATAACCTTCTTCCCAGTCAGCCATGTCTCTTTCGCGATATGATCACTTAAGCGTGTACCACGTATGGCCCTTAACTGACTGACACAGATATACACATTTTAATGTAATGTAATAGTTGACTCGCTTGTCTCTATAGATTATTTACGGCTGCGTAGTGAGAACCGTCCTAACTTGTTGCTCCTACGTTTCAGCCTTGTGCCATAACTAAAATCCTCTTAGCAAATTTATTTACCTTATTAGATGTACACGCACACAAAGACACCTCCACAAACATATATGCGTTTTTGTATAGATGTATATTTGTTACCCATTACTTGTTACACGTGTTACTCTTTACTTGTTACACGTGTTATTCTTTACTTGTTTTTCTTTACTCGTTCCAGATCTTGTTACTCTTTACTTGTTCCAGATCTATCTTACTAAAGTTTCACTTTTATATATCTGTATATGCAGCTCATCTTTGCGTAAATGTTTCTAAATTATTTACGGCTGCGTAGTGAGCACCATCCTAACTTGTTGCTCCATACGTTTCGGCCTTGTGCCATACTAAGATACTCATGGGAACATTTATATACTTTATTAGATGTACACGCGCACAAAGACACCTCCACCAACATATATGCGTTTTTGTATAGATTTACAATTGTTACTTATTACTTGTTACATTTGTTACTCTTATGTGTTACACTTGTTACTCATTGTTTATTACTCGTGTTACTCTTGTTACACTTGTTACTCTTGTTACACTTGTTACTCTTTACTTGTTACACTTGTTACTCTTTACTTGTTCCAGATCTTGTTAGTCTTTACTTGTTACAGATCTATCTTACTAAATTTCACTCCTATATATCTCTATATGTAGCTCATCTTTGCGTAAATGTAATAAAAGTTGTGGCAAAGTTTAATATTACCTGCAGAAGTTGAAGGACGTATACGCACATATGTCCAGACGCAATTATCTGTGAATTTGTTTGCTTACGTATTTGCCAATAGATAAAAAGGCAGTGTGACAGCTCGCCACATAGGTCGATAAATATTGTTGACTGGAAGCCAAATCCAAATTGCTGTCTTGAAAATAATTTACTTTCTTTCCCAGCCCATATGCCTGTCGTCTTTTCCTTAACACCCGTGGTTGTAAGCTAATTCATTTCAATTCTACATGGCCGACCAATACTTTGTACTCCATGCAAGAAACCTAAATGTTGAAATTTCATCAGAAACCATATATAATCGTTGTATATAGGAGCAGGTCATTGGGGAAATTGGTCGTTGCTTTTACATGGAACTCTGAAGAATTTAAGGGCGATTTTTCTTATATGATTATTGCTGATTTTTATCCAAACATTTTTACTCAATATACTCTGAAGTGGATGTGCGTTGCGAGCAGTGGATATCGGCTTGATAAATCGGAGAGCTGAGTTCGAATTCCAGCCGAATTCGTTGCATTCACTTACGCTCAAATAGCCTTGGGAAATGTATTAATCCATCTCTTCATTTTACAGCTATGGGTCAAATAGCAGAACACATTGGGTTCCACGGCCTATTTGGCAACCAGTCTACAGCAGAAAGCAATGGCAACCTACTGCGAGAAAATCTTCTGGCCAATCAGGCATGTCTCTTTCTACACATGATCGCCCACGTGCATATCACGTATGACACGTAACTTATATCCTGAAGTGATCGAAGGCATAGCGGAAATATTGGGTTGGAAGTGAATTCTCACTGTTTCTACAAACATAAAATAATAATATTCTCTAAGTGAACAAAACTTTCTTTTCAAGCTAAGGTTCTGCTCTAAAAATAGAAATAATCTCCAGTGAGGTGATTATTGACAATATAGATCTGGGGGTGGGGTGATGCCTGAAAAATATAGCTCTGTTTAACCAAACCTTGGAAGTTGAATTTGAAAGACGATTCTGTTTAGAAACCGTTGATGGTTGTACTAGCGCGAAGTTAGAAGTCACAGTGACCGAAAGAGTAAGCTTGCCTGAATTTTTAAAACAAAACTGATAATGTCAGATCCTGTGTGATCTTCCAGACACTGCAACTACACCTTTTCCCTCTCAAATTAATCTTCCACCCTGTTAAATTAATCTTCCGACCACTCAAATTAATCGTCCGCCCAGTCAAATTACTGTTCAGATCAGTCAAATTAACCTCCCTATCAGTCAAATTAATCTTCCACCTAGTTAAAATAATCTTCCGTCCAATCAAATCAATTTTCCGCCTAGACGAAATAATCTTCCGCCCAATCAAAATAATCTTCCGCCCAGTCAAATTAATATTCCGATCAGTCAAATTAATCTTCCGCCCGTTTAAATTAATCTCACACAAAGTCAAATTAATCTACTGACCACTCAAAGTAATGTTCCGCCTACTCAAATTAATCTTCCGCCCAGTCAAATTAATCTTCCGTTCAGTCAAATTAATTAAAAATTACGATAATTCTAAATTTACCGACTTAACTGCTCGAATCCAGGCACTTTCTCACCGATGGGATGTGGCTTCTCTCTGTTCCATAAATATTTTCATGGCTTCCGTCGAACATAAGTCACTGGTGCCTCTGCCACGAGTGTTTACTCATGCATCTAGACTGGCAACTGTGTCTCACACATTCACAGTTAGATCAACCAAATGCAGACTGCAATTATACTCCCTAAGTGTCTTTTCTCGCCCTTTCTTGACGGCTACAACCTCCAGAATTTAAATACAATGTCACTACCCATCTCTTAACCACTTGACTCCAGTTCTTTCAGCATCACCCTGTATATCTGTTCCTTTCTCTCTACCTTTGCAACTGTCATCACACCTGTATTCCTATCCTCCTCTTGCTCTTTTTTAATTAGTTCGTCTTTCTCTTTACTCTCCTCTCATCTAATATTTTACTCTTACGTAGCCCGATGTGCATCAGTGGCGTTACCGCCTTGCATGAGGTGAAGCGATTAAAAAAAAACTGCCTTCACACCTGTGTCCCAATCCTTCTCTTGCTCTTGCTCTGACACGACCTGTAACTGGTTCGTCTTTCTCTTTACTCTCCTCCTATCTAATATTTTACTTTTATGTAGCTTTCTGCCCATCAGTGGTGTTACCGCCTTGCTTGGGGTGAAAGAATTAAAAAGAATTATTATAAAAACAATAAGAAATAATGAGATAGTTACGTACTAATTGGGGGATCCTCACTTGCGAGGCACCCCTGGTAGTACCTCACCACATGGTTGTACCACGCGAGGCACTTGGGCATGATAGCAATCAGAATTGCATAATCAATTGAAATGTGCTTCACCTTCGTCACCAGTTCAGGTGGTTGCATCAGTTTACGCATAGTGCTTTTTTATGCGCCTCTAGGGACGACCACAATAGCTCAATGGGGATGAGCACGCAACTATGAGGGGCCAAGCGTAGTATAACGACCCCTTTGTGATCCGCACCACCCATAATGTACTGTGAGTATAATCACAATAACATAATACATTGCTTATATGATGTAATATTAATTCAAAATTCAAAATAAACAGTTACAAATGAAGTTAATTTAATCATGCGACTGGGATAGAAAATTAATTTGTCTGGGTAGAAGATTAATTTAATTGTTCAGAAGATTAATTTGACTGGGTAGAAGATTAATTTGTGAGATCGGAAGATTAATTTGACTGGATTGAAGATTAATTTGAGTGTTCAGATTATTAATTTGACTGAGTAGAATATTAATTTAATGGTCGTAAGATTAACTTGACTGTGTAGAATATTAATTTCAGCAGTCGGAAAATTAATTTGAGTGGATAGAAGATTTATTTGAGTGGTCGGAAATTGATTTGACTGGATTGAAGATTAATTTGAGGCGTTGGAAGATTAATTTGAGTGGATAGAAGATTTATTTGAGTGGTCGGAAATTAATTTGACTGGATTGAAGATTAAATTGAGGCGTTGGGAGATTAATTTGACTTGGTAGACAAGGAAAATGTGTAATGTCTGCTCACTCTAATTGCAGTATAAACCGTATCTGGACTTTGTTCAGCCATCAGTAATGAGTATTTACCAGCCACCCTGGGAGAGGGGTGAACTAAGGAACGAGTTGTCTTTGGCAAAAATTTGGTATACTGTACTGTTTAGAAGACGTGGATGGTAGTACTAGAGCATAATTACAGTTCACCATGACCGAGAATATAATTCTTCTAGTTTTTAAAACAAAATGCCAGATTCTGCATGATCTTACAGACATTTATCTAATGCCCGCTAACACTAGTTGTATTATAAACCGTAGTTGTAAATTGATCAGCCAACCGCAATAAGTACTCCTAGCCACACTGGAAGAGAGGTGAGCTAAGGAATAGCATCGCGTACACAAACCCACGCACATAACTCCCTGTGGAATTTCTTTCCATATACTTGCTTTCCTGACGGCTGCAACCTCCAGGAATTTAAATGCAATAACAATTCCCATCTCTTATCCAGTTGAGCTCAGTCCTTTCTACATCATCCCGTCTATCTTGTGCTTTACCTTTCTCTCTACATCCGCAACTGTCGTCACTCCTGTGTTCACATCCATCTTTGCCCTTTCTCAGCTACACTCTGTATTTGGTTCGTCTTTCTCTTCACTCCCCTCCTGCCTAAACTTTTATATTAATGTAGCCCCCTGCGCATCAGTAGCAGTACCACCTTTTGGGGAAACGATTAAAAAAAAAACAAATTACATATTACTAAATGTACAGTTTTTTCTTCTGTCGTGCTTTTCTGTCAAATCTTTTCTGTAAATAACACAGCACAATATAATTTTTATTTGAGTCGCTGTTGATTCTCGTATTGGGTCAGGCAGTTAGTTAAATGATATACGTGATCCACACTTGGGCGATCATATCTCGAACGAGTCATGACTGACTGAGTAGGTTGCTATTGCCATCTGCTGTAACCTGGTTGCCAGCAAAGGCTATAGAACCCAATCTGTCCTATTGTTTAACCTATAACTGGATGGAACAGGCGTATTAGTATTTGCGCGTAAGTGAATGCAAAGAATTCATCTGGTGTCCGAACTCGGCTCCCCGGTTTGTCGTTCCAAAATAGTAGCGTTTCATTATAAGAGTTCAATTTGGAGACATGATAAACGCCTGCATTCGTTGAGGCTCGGTCGTTTAAAAGTCTGTTAGCGCTTGATTGAACTCCAAATATCAAGTCAATTGTTGAAGATGAAAAATCCAATCGGCCAAATCTATCGTTACAATAAGTACTTATTTTCTTGCACCGGCGTGATGTGGCTTCCCGGTGCCTCTTCTACAAGTACTTTCATGGCTTCTGCTCCGATGAACTTAGATCACTGGTGCCGCCTAAGCACGAATGTACACGAGCTACTAGATTAGCAACTAGGTCCCACCCTTTTACAGTTAAGCAGATAAGATGTAACCGTAAATTCTACTCCTACAGTTTCTTTTCGCGAGCTTCCGGCCTGTGGAATTCCCTTCCACAAGTCTGCTTTCCCGACAGCTACAATCTCCAGGTGTTTAAATGTAAGGCCAATAGACACCTCCTATCACACTAACTCCCAATTATTCTCAGAACACTCTCATCTACCCAAACCTCATTCTCGGTATCCTTAACCGCCTATCACCCACCCTCTGACATTTCCTATATTTAAAAATTCTCGGTATCCTTACCCGCCTATCACCCACCCTCTGACATTTCCTATATTTAACCATCCTTTCTCCACTCTATGTAGCCCCCTGCACAGTAGTGGCAGTGACATGCCTTGCTCGGGGTGAAACGCTTATAAAAAAAATATGTTGGTTTTACAAGATATCAAAAATTGCCTAATGCAACCATTGACACTTCAGAATTTGTTCAATCCATTCTTTCCATTATTGACAGAGTAGTGTGGATTTAGGATGTGCGTTCTGGTGCAATGGATATCGGCTCGGAACGAGAAATCGGGGAGCCGAGTTCGAATTCCAGCTGAATTTATCATTGCATTCACTTACGCGCAAATACCCTTGGGAAAGGTATTAATCCGTCTCTTCCTTCCAGTTATGGGTTAAATAACAGGACAGATTGGGTTCTATAGTCTTGGTTAACAACCAGTCTACCGCAGAAAGAAATGGCAACCTACTGCGGGATAATATTCTGCCCAGTCAGTCATGTCTCTTTCAACACATGATCGCCCAAGCGTGTATCACGTATGGCACTTAACTGACTGACTGAGTGAGGATTTTGGAAAGACCTAAGAGTAATCAAGAATTACTACTGGCATACGGACAGGTAACAAATTCAGCAGATTTAGAAAGATAGAAAGGGGTGTAAGACAAGAATGTGTCTTTTCACCGGCTCTTTTCAACTTGTACAGTGAGACTATTCTGAGGACTCTAAAAGTTATGCCAGAATTTGTCAGCGGAGGCCACAAATTAAACAACATAAGGTATGCATAGGATACATTACTTATACCAGACACGGAAAATAAACTACAAGACCTCCTACAGATGGTAGTTGAAGAGAGTGACATGAAAAGATTACAAATAAACTGCAAGGAAACCGAATGAATGTTCATCAGCAAAAACAGCAGCCCCAGATGACAAATACAGGGAGGGGAAACTAAAATCAGATAAAAAATTTAAATACCTGGGAAGTGTTCTAACAGAAGACGGAAAGTGCGACACAGAGATCTGAAGGCAAATTTGCATGTCGAAGGAAGCATTCCAGAAGTTGAGTAAAGTTTTAAGAAACAGGACAATTTCGTTATAAACAAAGAAGAGAGTACTGCATTGGTATGTGATGTCTGTTCTTCAATATGGCAGTGAATGCTGGACAATATCGTCGAAGATGAAAGAATAACTTGAAGCAACAGAAATGTGGTTCTATAGAAGAATGCTGCGAATATCATGGATCGAGCATGTGGGCAATAATGAGATTTTGGAAAGGATGGAAACGAAAGGCATTAATACTGAGCATCAGGAAGAGACAGCTGAAGTTCCTGAGACATGCAATGAGGAAGGAGGGCTGGAAGAATCTGATACTAACAGGCCAGATATAGGGAAAAGAGACAGGAAAAAGCAACGGATAACATATTTATCAGGTGCATGTCGCTTATTGTGCTACCTTTTTTACTTATGACCATGCATTCGGTTTTCTTGTAGTTTATTTGTAGTCCTTTCTTATCACTCTCTTCAGCTACCTTCTGTAGGAGGTCTTGTAGTTTCCTTTCTGTCTCTGCTATCAGCGTTGTATCATCTGCGTACATTAGGTTGTTTAAATTGTGGCCTCCGATGACAAATCCATGCATAACTTCTAGGGTCCTCAAATTATTCTCGCTCCTCAAGTTGAACAGATTCGGTGAAAAGACACATCCTTGAATCACTTACTCTATCTAATTTCCTATCAGGTTTGGCGTCGCTGTAGTTTATGAAAAAAATAATCTTACAAATTAATGAAATGAAAAACCTTTAAAAGCAACGATGAACTATGGTCTTTTCGTTTTTCTGTATTTGTTTTCTTTCTATTTTATATTCTTTTCATTTCTTTCATTTTGTTTAGGCAAGACGGCAAAAACAAATAATCGCTAATATGGCATAAAAGGAAGGATTTCTATGGCAATTTCTTTATGGGGATAGTTTCGGTCGAAGATTTAAGTTTTAAATCTCTGTTCTGGAATTTCGAAAGAGCTCATGTAATTCAAGAAAAATCCATTAGTTTTTAATTAGAAATTTCATCTGATCTGCTCATGGAAAATACATTCTTTGAATGCAATTTTATTTTTATTTAATTTCTTTATTTTAGTGTTTATTTCCGTTCGTATAATTCTTTGCATAAACATTAAGAATCCCATGTGAATATGGACATTTCGTTATAATCTATATATTATTATGATCGGCAAAAATAATGTGTTAAAGAATGGAAACAGTTTCGTGTGAAGTGTTTCGTTATTTGAGACTTCATCTGACTATTTTTTATTTTTATTTTGATACAGCTACTTTGGTACACGAACGAGAAATGCCTTAAATTTATTTATTTTGTTCTCGGTCATGGGTAAGTTGTAGTCGCACCAACAAACAAACATAGGCAGATGACGTCCTTAAAACGAAGCGCGTAACACGGAAAGATTTTCCACTTTGATGTCTTTCCTCCAAAATTGTTATTGACATATAAGTCATTTATACATCATTATCCACATATTTACATGTTAGAGAACCGATGGCGAATTGGCATGGCGAAGGAAGCATTTCAGAAGTTGAATAATATATTAAGAAACGGGACAATTTCACTAGAAACTAGAAAGAGAATACTGAATTACTATGTGCTGTCCGTTCTTCAATATGGCAGTGAATGCTGAACAATACCAGAAAAGATGAAGAAAAAACTTGAAGCAACTGAAATGTGGTTCTACAGAAGGATGCTGCGAATGTTACGGATCGATCATGTGAGCAATGATGAGGTCTTGGAAATGATGGAAGCAAAAGAGAAATTAATACTGAGCATCAAGAAGAGACGGCTGAAGTTCCTGAGACATGCAATGAGGAAGGAGGGCTTGGAGAATCTGATACTAACAGGCCAGATAGAGGGAAAAAGAGACTGGGGAAAGCAACGGATAACATATTTGAAGGACCTAATAAGGTGGATGACGGAACAAGGATTGCATGTTGTAACTGGAGAAGGCGTGCTCAGAGCCACCAGGGATAGGGAAACGTGGAAAGACATGATAGCATACATCCTGAAGGGACAGGGCACAGAAGGACAAGAAGAAGAGTGGTGGAATTAAAGAATGGAGTTCACATAATCATGTTCATGGAATTAGTGATACATTATTTTATTTATTTTTGTGTGTGTGTGTGTGTGTGTGTGTGTGTGTGTGTGTGTGTGTGTGTGTGGCTAATCAAACCTTTATAGGTTACTTCAAAGGCAGAAATAATTTGAACGCGTTAGATTCTTTCTTTATGATAAATATTCACTGATTCCAGACTTACTAATTAACACACTGCAAGGAATAGAAGTGTTGTATCCATAACTTACCCAGGAGTTATTGGCACGTCAGTCAATATGACGAACAGTTGAAACGCGACTCCTGATTTTCATTACCGAACAGTTAACATTTGCATCACCTGCACATTCAAGCTTAGATAACCGAGTATTTCTAAGCGGCAAATCATCTATGTAGTGACCATGCTCGACCTTGGTTAACAACGGTAGTGGAATAAGAACCGTTGTATCAAATTGATATGGCCATATTTTCGAAATAATAATACAGTAGCAATAGGCTTCTAATGTCAAAATAGGCATCATTATATAACAACACCATACCACAACAGTCTTCTTCTTTTTCTTCTTATTTTCTTCAATGTGCCCTGTCCTTTAGTATGTAGGCGAGCATGGCTTTCCACGTCTCCCTATCACTGGTGCTACGTTGTATTGACCATTGCTTGCTTTCAGGTAACGATCATCTCCAGGAAATGCCGTCCGGTGCTACGTTGTTTTGACCATTGCTTGCTTTCAGGTAACGATCATCTCCAGGAAATGCCGACCGCTGCTACATTGTATTGACCATTGTTTGCTTTCAGGTAACGATCATCTCCAGGAAATTCCGTCCGGTGCTACGTTGTATTGACCATTGCTTGCTTTCAGGTAACGATCATCTCCAGGAAATGCCGACCGCTGCTACATTGTATTGACCCTTGCTTGCTTTCAGGTAACGATCATCTCCAGGAAATGCCGACCGCTGCTATTTGTATTGACCATTGCTTGCTTTCAGGTAACGATCATCTCCAGGTAATTCCGTCCGGTGCTACGTTGTATTGACCATTGCTTGCTTTCAGGTAACGATCATCTCCAGGAAATGCCGACCGCTGCTACATTGTATTGACCATTGCTTGCTTTCAGGTAACGATCATCTCCAGGAAATGCCGACCGCTGCTACATTGTATTGACCATTGCTTGCTTTCAGGTAACGATCATCTCCAGGAAATGCCGACCGCTGCTACATTGTATTGACCATTGCTTGCTTTCAGGTAACGATCATCTCCAGGAAATGCCGACCGCTGCTACATTGTATTGACCATTGCTTGCTTTCAGGTAACGGTCATCTCCAGGAAATGCCGACAGCTGCTACATTGTATTGACCATTGCTTGCTTTCAGGTAACGATCATCTCCAGGAAATGCCGACCGCTGCTACATTGTATTGACCATTGCTTGCTTTCAGGTAACGATCATCTCCAGGAAATTCCGACCGCTGCTACATTGTATTGACCATTGCTTGCTTTCAGGTAACGATCATCTCCAGGAAATGCCGACCGCTGCTACATTGTGTTGGCCATTGCTTGCTTTCAGGTAACGATCATCTCCAGGAAATGCCGACCGCTGCTACATTGTGTTGGCCATTGCTTGCTTTCAGGTAACGATCATCTCCAGGAAATGCCGACCGCTGCTACATTGTGTTGGCCATTTCTTGCTTTCAGGTAACGATCATCTCCAGGAAATGCCGTCCGGTGCTACGTTGTATTGACCATTGCTTGCTTTTAGGTAACAATCATCTCCAGGAAATGCCGTCCGGTGCTACGTTGTATTGACCATTGCTTGCTTTCATGTAACGGTCATCTCCAGGAAATGCCGTCCGGTGCTACGTTGTATTGACCATTGCTTGCTTTCAGGTAACGATCATCTCCAGGAAATGCCGACCGCTGCTACATTGTATTGACCATTGCTTGCTTTCAGGTAACGTTCATCTCCAGGAAATGCCGTCCGGTGCTACGTTGTATTGACCGTTGCTTACATATCCCTAAACATGTATTCCGTATGACATTATGAAAAGGAAATAGATTATGATCACATAAATAAGCATTCATTTAATTAAATAAATGTTTCACTTTCTTAAGGTTGTTGAGTATGTATGAATACAGACGGGTGAATGTTAATCCATATTGATAGTCCGATTACGCTGTAGTAGACAAAACAAAATATAACAAATTTATTGTAACATCATGATGATATGTCGTTTTCTAGTCGTATACGCATTAATTCTGTCAGTTAAGTACCATACGTGATACACGCTTTGGGCGATCATGTGTTGAAAGAGACATGACTGACTGGGCACTAGATTGCCATTGATTTCTGCGGTAGACTGCTTGCCAGCCAAGGTTATAGAACCCAGTCTGTCCTGTTATTTAACCCATAACTGAAGGGAAGAAATGGATTAATACATTTCCTAAGAGTATTTGCACCTAAGTGAATGCAGTGAATTCAACTAGAATTCGAACTCGACACTCCGATTTCTCGTTCCGAGCCGATATCCACTGCATCACAAACGCACATCCACGCAGTAATTATTGAAATATAAAGAGACTGGGACTTGTTTATATTCGCAAAATTAACGGAAAAAATTTTAAAAAAAGATTACTTCACGAATTATTTGTCAATGGAATTTTGTTTGCCATTACTCAGTCTTACTCAGCACAAAAGAAAAAAATTTACCAACGCAGTTTTTAGTAACAAACTATTTTTTCTTTATTTTGTCTCTCGTAAATGTTGTTGAAGTGAGGCTAATGAATAATTGCTTATTGTTACTGAAATGGTTAAATATTTGACGTATCAATTAAAAAACAAAACACTGAATTCTTCATATTAGGAAGAAAAGGCTATTGAGGGGAAACCCGGAAAGGAACTATTATGTGAAACCATGTTTGAATTAATTTTGATTCTCTAAAATAATAAGGAGAATGTTTCAACAATCTGAGAATTCAAGAAGCCAACGCATACATTTTTAATATATACTTATAAAAAGATCTAAACTACAGAGCAAAAGGTTGAGGATAGACTCTGCATTTGATAATTAGTATGTTTAATAAAATCTATTCTTGTCCGATCCCCAACGTTAATCAATGCTGAGCCTAGTCATTACTCAAAATCACTATTATACTAGCAGAAGACTACAAGAAACGAGCTTCTTGAATGAGTAGTCGAAAGACATACTTGGGGATGGGTGAGTGAGAAAGATTCATATCACTTTTGATTTAATTATCTCCAAACACATTATTGCATGACATTCATTTTTTAAAACATGCGATCATTAAGATTACCAATCTATCAAAGTAGATAAGGCAAAAACTTTTGAAGAAACTTTATGCAGTAATTAGTTAATTTCATTATTATTATAATAAATGAATATATGATAACATTCTCTGGAAAAAGAGCCCCTCTTGCTCAAAGCAAACTAGTAAATTAGTTTTCAAAAATTAAAGCAAGCTTCATAATTTAGGCGTTTTCTATTTTCAAATTCCATTTAATGATAACAAAACTTTGGCTGATAGTATAGATGAAAAATGACCGAAGAAAGAAAATAATATTTATTATTCAATAAAAAGCACAAAATCTAATTGAATGGGAAAGTGAAGGCCAATATTTGTGGGAAATTGTTGAAAGGAAATTAGGTTAATATCGTGCTAACGAACGTCAATAATATTTATAACCATTGTCTCGTCATTTCTCTCGTTTTTTGGTGGTTTTTAACGCAAGAAAACATGATGAAGCAATAAGTTTTAGTAGAGATCCTATTGTGTTCACTAGGAATATTTTGAAACAGATGAAAGTGTACTGCTTCTGTTGTGCTGTATGGGTTGCTACACGTGGTTTAGTGAGAAAAAATATCTTCTTAAGACAGAGAAGGGGCACATATATTCCTTAAGGAAAACAGAAGGGAGAGAGAAAGGTCTTTTATACTTTCCATTTAAACTGCTTTATACAACACCACCTAGCGGTTGTTTGAGTTTCCCTAATATCAATGAGATAAACTTCACTTAGTGGTTGGCTAAACTGCTGTTTTATTTTTCTCCGATTTATTTGTTTTTGTGCTTGACTAAATAATCTTTTTCAAGATGTAATATTCGCCTTCCACAAAGCCGGCTAGAGATAGGTGTAATTAAATTTATAGATGAAGAATATGGTTGTTGGAATTTAAAACAGTATAAGTAAAAAATGATGTATTTCTTAATAAAATTTTTGGTGTCTGAAGTCCTGTGCGGCAAATGAAACATATATCCATATTACATACATACATATATATATATATATATATATATATACATTATCAGATGTTTTATTTTACCATTGAATTATTATTAGCGTTTCTTTCCTTAAGTTCTTTATTAGTAAAATTGCATGTACTCATAATTCCATACGTGTTATACAAAACACATTAATAACCAAGCGAATTGATGAAAACATGTAGACATAGAAACAAATCCTTACTTAAATACTTAGATCCTGATTAAACATTTTAGCCCCCTCGGTTGTTTTGTTTTATGATATAACCCTTTCCTCTAATATGTTTCCGTTTAAACATTACTTAAACATTACCCAAATTCGTACAAAACATTTATATATATATATATATATATATATATATATATATATATGAATGTCTATATTTATATATTTATGTATTTATATATGTATGTGCATCACCTATTTATGCAAGTATTACAGAGTACAAAAAACTTCACAGGGAGATAAGGAACAAATGCAGACAAGCCAAAGAGGAATGGCTCAACAACAAATGTGCAGAAGTAGAGAGACTGAGCAGGAACAACAAAGCAGAGATGCATAAAGAGATAAGAGAACTGACAGGACAAAAAACCTGCTCCTCAACAGGATGCATAAAATCCAAGGAAGGGACAATCATATTAGAGAAAGAGGAAATACTCCAGCGATGGGAAGAATACATAAAGGATCTCTTTTGCGACAAGAGAGAACAACCGAGAATACATAAGGAGATGGATGGACCGGAAATACTAAAATCCGAAGTGGAAGCTGCAATGGCGAAAATGAACAGAAACAAAGCACCTGGTCCAGATGGCATAGTAATAGAGCTGTTGACAGCCTTAGAAGAATATGGCATAGAAAAGATTACCGACATAATAAACGAAATTTGTAGCAGCGGAATAATACCAAAAGACCTATGCAAGTCGATATTTATAGCGCTGCCGAAGAAACCTGGTGCAAACGAGTGCGAACTACACAAAACTATCAGCTTAATGAAGCACATTACAAAACTGATTGTCAGAATCCTGATGAATAGAGCGAGAAGCAGATTCAGGCCAGAGATAGGGCAGGAACAGTGCGGGTTCTTCAAGGACACTGGAACCAGGAACGCCATATTCATGATTAGGATGCTCTCTGAAAGGGCATTACAAATGAAGAAAGACTTGTACCTATGCGAAAGCATTCGACAAAATACGACACAAAGAATTGATGGAAATGCTAGGCAACCTCGGCATTTTCGGCAAAGACATAAGAATAATCAAGAATCTCAACTGGCAGCAAACGGCCTGCATACGGACAGGTAACGATCTCAGTAGATACACAAAGATAGAAAAAGGCGTAAGACAAGGATGTGTCTTTTCACCGGATTTGTTCAACCTATACAGCGAGAATATTTTGAGGACCCTAGATTACACACCAGGATTTGTTATTGGAGGCCACAACCTGAACAACATAAGATATGCGGACGATACAGTACTGATTGCCGACACGGAAAGGAAATTGCAAGATATCATACAGAAAGTAGCAGTGGAGAGTGACAAGAAGGGACTACAAATAAACTTTAAGAAAACTGAGTGCATGGTCATCAGCAAAAGATACAACCCAAAATGCCAAATACAGGTAGGTGATAACAGAATCAAACAAGTCCAAGAATTTAAGTACCTAGGAAGTGTTCTAACAGGAGATGGAAAGTGCGACACGGAGATCCGAAGGCAAATTGGCATGGCAAAGACGCGTTCCAGAAGATGAGCAAAATACTAACACACAGGAAAATCTCAATAGAAACGAATAAAAGAGTGCTAGACTGCTACGTGATGTCAGTTCTTCAATACGGCTGTGAATGCTGGACAATATCATCGAAAATGAGGACAAAACTGGAAGCGGCCGAAATGTGGTTCTACAGAAGGATGCTACGGATATCGTGGACTGAGCATACAAGCAACGACGAAGTGTTAGAAAGAATGGCAACAAAAAGGAAATTGATGCTGAGCATCAGGAAGAGACAACTGAAGTTCCTGGGACATGCGATGAGGAAGGAGAGCCTGGGGAACCTGATACTGACTGGACAGATAGAAGGAAGGAGATACAGAGGAATGCAGCGGATAAAATATTTGCAGGGTCTGATCAGGTGGATGACGGAACGGGGGTTGCCAGGAGCAACAGGAACAAACATACTAAGAGCCACAAGGGATAGGGAGACGTGGAGATCCATGATCGCCTACGTCCTGAAGGGACAGGGCACATAGAAGAAGAAGTATGTTTTAATTTATTTATATATATATATTTTTAATCATCTCACCCCATGCAAGGCATTCTACTGCCATATTGCGCATGAGGCTACATAGGGGAACGTAAAGAGAAGGAATGGTTAGACATAGAGAATGTCAGGATGAAGGTGACAGATGAGTAAGGATACCGAGGATGAGGGTTGGGCAGATGGGAAGAGTGTTTGATAGAATGGGAGCAGGTTAGTGTGTTAGGAGGTGTCTATTGACCTTACATTTAAACTCCTGGAGATTGTATCCGTCGGGAAAGCAATCGTGTGGAATAGAATTATTATTCTATGTTTGTTGCAAATTTATATATTATATATATTGTGTTTGGTTGCTTATGTTTTTTACAAATGAGATTTACATAAGCTATATTAGGTCAGAGATTACATTAATGAATAAATTCGAATTTTGACTAAAATTTTTGTTTTATTAGGCCAGCGATTTAAGAGTCATGTGTTAATAGACTGACTATGATCATGATAAATCGATTACGAGTGGATGAGAAGTTTTCCCAGGATTAATTATTGGCTGCTACAATCCTAGCAAAGAAAAGATATGCAAATGACACAAAGTTGTTAGCAGAAAAATATGAAGACTACAAGAAATTCGGCAGAAGCTACTGAAGGAAATCGACTGAGCATCAATTGCAAGAGGGTAGAATGCATTGGTGTCAAAAAAAAAATCAACCAAACTGAAAATTAGGATATCAAAATTCGGAAAGTAGAAAAATGTGTATATCTACGGAATGTTTTAACAGAGGACGGAAAATAAAAGAGAGAGTGAGTTGATAAAACACACGGAAAGGGCACTATAAATACTCATAGTGAAGGCAGTGAAAGAAAGCAAGAAAAAGGACTAAAATCCATTGTAAGAAGATGGAATCCATGCTTCCTAGAAAAAACACACTTTGAAGATATTTAAATTATTGAACTTGCTTGTTTTGGTATTCCCAAAATTAATGTACTTGGTAACTGGTATTTTTTTCTATTATTATTATTTTTGATTGCACACATTTCCAAATCCCCGTTAGAAAATAACTTAATCTTAATTTTAATTTTTATATTTTTTATATTATTCTTTATGTTGTTTTTGATTTTGTTGTATTTACTTTATTTTTTCTATTATTTTTCCGACTTTTCTATCTCCTTATTATTTCTCTTTTCTTTCGCGTCTCTTTTCTCTTTTCTCTATTTTTTCTCTTTTATTTTTTCCGTTTATCTTTTTCTTTTTTCCCCCGTTTAGAATGTGGCAAAACATTGAACCGCTACTCTTATGAGTCTTACACACACCATTTTTTAAAATGTCATAACTTCCCAACTCCACTTAATTCTCATTGGATGACATCTTTATTCTATATTTTTATTTATTTTTTATTTTGCTTTAATTCTTTTAAAACATTTCTTTATATATGTTACCAAGGAAATTAACCACATTTTACTGCCTGATGACGAAGTTACAACATAGAAATATTAGAGCTACTGAGTTGAAGTATGCTATTAATATTGTTGTCTTAATAATGAGCATATATCTGACCTGTAATTTTCTGTTGAGCAGTTTTTAAAGGTAAATTACTAACTGTGAACTATCCTTTTAATTAATAACCATTACTTTATATATATATATATATATATATATATATATATATATATATATATATATATATAACGTGATTATAATTACACTCGTCTCGAAAACCTTCCTCGAAAATCTATCGAATGAAGGAAAAAATGGTTGCAAAAAAAGAAACCGCTTAGGGCATGAAAGTCAGTCAAAAGTGTTCGGACCGAAATCAGAACCAAGCCCAAACAAAAAACACGACACGAGTAACCACCTAACAGACAGCGCTCAATACAAAGTTGGAGCAAACTAAATAGCACCTAATGAGCCAGACTAACCTCCCAAGGTTTCACATACACGGATCATCAGGGAATCCTTTCCCTAAGGATCCGTTTATATAAAACCTAGGTAGGTTCGTCTGGTTCAATAGGTGTTATATATATATATATATATATATATATATATATATATATATATATATATAAACCAGAAACTGTAATTTTTTACAGTGGTTTTCATCCTATACAAGGCTTGGTATCCACTCGTGGCAGTTGATTACAGAGATTACAGAGTTAAAGGCATATATATATATATATATATATATATATATATGTTTGTGTGTGTGTGTGTGTGTGTGTGTGTTGGGGAAAATGACGATTATCTTAAGACTTGAACAGATTAATATTGAAATATAGTGATTTGAAAAAATCTTGGCAATCTGTTACACAGATCATCGATTTGCGGGAAATACTTCTCGGGTGGCACTTACATCTCGGCAATGGTACACGAAGAGAACGAGGATGGTTTGTGCCATGTGCGTAGCATGCCCAGTCTTAGACAGAACTAAAAAATGTTCGTTGAGCGATTTCCATGAAAATAGCGATAGTGCAGCGAGAGGTTTGAGATGTTTCGTCTGTGAGAAAAGAGGTTCTAGATTGAGAAACCTTTTGTCATCACCAATGACACAGACGCGCTTTTGAACACAATCGCACCTGGAAAGTAAAGACTGGTCAGCTTCTGCTTATATTTAGTAGCAGTAGTCTATTATATACCTGATCAGGTTTTTGTCAACGTATTGGATATTACGAGGTGTCAGAGACTTCATGGAACAGTACAGGGAACAGGTTATTTTCCCAGGATCTACATCGATGTATCGATTTACAATTTCCGCTTGATGTCTTCTAAAGCACCGACTTCATTTCCTAGAATGGACAACCATTCACCGGGATTGGTGGTAGTTTGGGGCTCGATGGAATGTAATTAGTTTTGTTTTAGTTTTTCTTGTAATTCTCCTTAAGAAGCAGCAGGATGTCGCGGTTTCAGCATTTATTTATTTATTTATTTCAACTAAAAGCTGAAGAAAAATTGTTTTTCTCAAAGAACTGAAAATCAATCTTACACCTTGAAGAAGATGATTGGACCCATCATTATTTGCACATTTTAAATAGTTTCAAAGATCTTTCCAAAGACGACGTTCTATTTGTATATCGTAAGAGAATTGTTTTCAGATTCACGTAATTACTCATATCAATTAGAATAGGGAGATGAGTACTGGCTAATTTAGGAGTCTGGTTTGATTTTGATTAAAAAAATCCCGAAAACTCCCCCCACAAAAAAACATTGTTTACAAAGAATAATTGTTTTTTATTATAGCTCTTATTTGTTGGTGACTTTTCTTGGCTATTTATGACGTGTGATTTTTCCATTTCCATTCAACCTGACATGATTACAAATCAGCGAATATTAATTAAATAAACAGCGCTTTCGATTTTCGAACGCTAACACTACCAGAGAGAGTTGTGAATGTTGCTATGGTAATGCGACACTGAACCAGTCAAAAGAAAAAAAAGAAAAAATGATCGCTTAGTTTTATTGTTCCGAAACCAATTTTTAAAAAAGTAAAGGATATTTTATTTTTATTTTTTTAGATACTTTGACTTTCCTCACAAGTCCGGCCTTCTCAAAGCTTAACATAATGCCGGTACTAAAATTATTGCTGAGATAGCATATTATTTTTTAACGTATTCTAAACATTTTCCAATAACTTTCATCGTCTTTTTAAAAAAATTAACTTCATAATATTTTACTGCGTCATAATCTGCAGTATCACCAACCACAATTTTATTCGTTTGCAGTTGGCTTAAACCACGGAACATTCTAGTTTAAAATATTTTATCTGATTTAAACGTCTTCCTAGAATTTATCTAAAATTAGAAATGCATAGATACTACCTAACTTAATAATATAGTGGTTTACTAAGCGTAATTAGATGTGGCACAAGGTTAAAATTATTGAGCATCCAGTGAGTTGAATACACTTCTTTTTTAATGTGCCGTGTCCCTACAGTGCGTAGGCGATCATGACCTTCCACATTTCTATGTCCTTTGTAACAATTAACACACTTTCTCCTGTTACCCCTGAAAAAACCCGCTTTTCAATTTTCTCAAGCCCATCATGATATTCCCCTGTCTCGCCTTCCCTCTATCTGGCCCCTGAGTGTAAGATCTCCAAACCCTCTTTCCTCATTATATATCCCAGAAACGTCAGCGGTCTTTTTGTCTGATGTGAGGTATTAGTTTCATTTTCGTTTCTATCCTCTTTAGAAATTCGTCTTTGCTAACATGTATTCAGTGTGTCCTTCGCATCCTTCTGTAAAAACCCCATTTTGGTTGCTTCATTTCTCTCATTCATCTTTAATGAGACTGTCTAGCATTCTTTGTCATATTGAAAAACAGACATCACATAACAATCCTGTACCAACTTCTTTGATTTGAGCAATTTTTTTCTGTTTCTCAATACTCTACTCAGTTTCTAGAATACATAATTGATCATGTCAATTTGCCTTCGGATTTCGGTGTCACACTTATCGTTCTCTGAACCTGCTTGATTTTTGCTTCTTAGTCTGTAGTTGACATTTTAGGCTCCTCTTTTTACTGAGGACCATGCATTCAGTTTTCTTGTAGTTTATATGTAGTCCTTTCTTATCGCATTCCTCAGCTGTCTTCTGTAGTAAGACTTATAGTTTTGTTTTTGTGTCTGCTATCAACTTGCATATATGTCTGTATTACTTGCATATCTTATATTGTTCAAATAATGGCCGCCAATGACGAATTCTGGAATGACTGTTAGGACTCGCGTTATTGTTTTGCTGTATAAGTTGTATAATCTGATGTCAAAATATGGAAGCGAGTTAGTGTGTTAGGAGGTGTCTATTGACTTTACATTTAAACTCCTGGAGATTGTAGCCGTCGTGGAAGCAATCATGAGGTAGGGAATTCCACAATCAGGATGTGCGAGAAAAGAAACTGTTGGAGTAGAAGTTGCGGTTGCATTTTATCGGTTTCACTGTAAAAGGGTGGGATCTAGTTGCTAATCTAGTATCTCGTTCAAATTTGTATCTAGGGGGCAACAGTCATCTAAGTATATATATATATATATATATATATATATGAGCTCCAGGACCATGGATTAGTTTTAAAGCTTTCATTACACCCGAACAACGCCGGTCTATACTGCTAGGTTATATATATATATATATATATATATATATATATATATATATATAAGAGCTCAGCCTCTTTGGATGTTGGCACGAAAGACTAAAAAGCAATAGCTGTTTCCAGTTAAAGCGAAACCGTAGACTGATAGAAAAATGAATGGATGTAAGTCAAATTTTGATTTCCTGGTATCGATATCAAATTTTCTGCAATATTGTAAGAACTGCAACCTTGATGCTTCTGAATATCGTTTTTTATGTCTTTGTCTATGAGTATATCAAATTTGATTAAAATCAGACCACTCCTTCTATAATCAGATTTTTTCGATTATCGATTTTCGATATTTATCAGTGGTATTTCGACACAAATCGTAGTTAAGAAAACTTGCAAACGCTTTTAGTACAATTGTGTAAATTTCAAGGAAATCGGTTCACTCGTTTCGGAGTCTATAACTAACGGACACACACACACACACAGACACACAGACAAAGTTTCATTTATAAATAAGTTTATATATATATATATATATATATATATATTAATTTAGAATATGTGCAAACTATGAATTACTAAGGAAATGTACATTTTATTTCGACATTGAAAGAACAATGTCTCATCCGGTAGTTAATAATGATGGTTATCATTACCAACATTACTAACCACCTGATGATTCATTGTTCTTTCAACATCGAAACAAAATATACAATTTTGTATCAGTTTGTATATTTTTCATGTTCTAAAATATTAATAAATATTCATTGCTCTATTTTTATATTAAGCACTGTTTGAAATTAATGTTTTGAATGTTTCAATTATTTTCTTCGTTTCTTTTATATATATATATATATATATATATTGATATAATGAATAGGCATACGCCTTGGTTAACCCTCACTTTAATGTGATTGGCTCGTGTCAGCCATGAATACAGATTATGGCGGAACGCCCAGCAGTACGCTTATTAGAACGACTATTGATCACGCCTATTGCATAAGCATACTGCATAAGCCTAGAACGAGTACCGGTCCGTTACGTCTACTTGCTAGATTGTTTGAGACTTTCGTAATTTGTTTAAAGCATTGTGTATATAAGGTGTATGGGTAGGTATTTGAAGGCTATCACAAGGCTATTGTGTATTTCAAAGGAAGCTAAAGAAGATGCTGGGTATTATGTATTTATTATTTATTAATAATTCGAGATCCGAATCTTATCTACAAAATGCTAGGAGAGCTTGGTTATACCCAGCACCTTTTTTACATTCTCTAATTATACTAAAAACACCTTGCAATACTCTTCAAATACCTATCCATACACTATATATAAATATATATATAGTCATGCGCAGACAGATCTGTTTCGCTGTATCGCAGCTCATAAGTACGGTTAGACTCTGATTGTTTTTTAACCAAGGATTGAAACCAGACCGAATTGGCGTCAGTCGTGTTACGGGCGCTTGGTAGAAGAAGGCAGACTTTTTAGCGTGTATATTGTCATTATACCAGCCCATTAGCCAGAGTGCTCTAATCCGTTACTGAATGAGCGATGCTTATATATATATATATATATATATATATATATATATATATATATATATAAGAGATACACAATGGTCTTTAATGTAATGGAAAGGATTGGTTCAGAGCCAATTATATATTGGTCGTTTATATTTGTGTCTGTAAGCATTTAGCTGGTTCTGATGATAGATGAATATTAGTCCATTCAGTGAGCAAATCATTTTTTTTTCTAAATAATGTTTTATTTTCATCAGTAAGTAAGCTATCTTCAGCGTTTTATAAAATGGTTAAATTAATTTAACTTCTATTTATTCATAATAGTTTCTGGAATAATGCGGGCAAATAATCTTTGGAAGGCTCTGAATGCAGCACGCCGCAGGTTTAAGTTAAAGAACTCGTGTCTAGGGAAATCATCGTTATTCTCAAATGATTCTTAACAGAATAACAGAGCCGCAAAATAAAAAACTTATATAGAATTTAATGAAGTTCTTAAATATATAAGTAAAATACAAATATGAATAATGCATATATAAAGTATTACGTAAATATAAATAAAGATCATATATTTACATAAAGTTTATAGATTTTCGGTTTTAAATAATTCACGACTGTTTGATAAGCTGTAAAAATTAAATCATATGTCAAAAACTTTTTGATGAAACGTAATTACGTTCTAAGCATCCAAATATATTTCTCTAAGGCATTAAATCCAGAATAAAAGTTGAATATATTTCAATATTCAGTTATAATTTAACATTTCTGTTTCTTTGAACGTTTTCCTTCAGCATGCAGACAGAATTGAGGACATTTAAACTGAGCAAATTTTATCTATCTATCTATTTATCTATCTATCTATTTATCTATCTATCTATCTATGTATCTATCTATCTATGTATCTATCTATCTATGTATCTATCTATCTATCTATCTATCTATCTATCTATCTATCTATCTATCTATCCGAGTGGGTACAGAACGAAGAAATAATTTTTTTCCGTCCAAAACATTAATTTAAAACAATGCTCGATATATGATGTATAGAGCTGTGAATATTTATTATAAATTATATCTTAGAACATGTAAATTTGGTTGCAATTGGGAACCAAATATAGGGAGCAGACAAATTCAGTTTTGCTTTTATCTTCCGAAGAAACGTTGGGCACCTAACGTTGAAACAAACAGATGATTGTCAAGGACATATATTAAAAAATAATGTACATGTTCTAAAACATAATTTATTATATATATATATATATATATATATATATATATGTATAATAACGTGATGATCCACGTATACTGTCTTAATATGTATAGGAAAGAATATTAAAAAGTATTTAATTTAAAAATGTATTTTTGGACAGTATTTGTTTATTTTTATTATTGTATTTTATATTTAAAACCGCCCTCGGCCCTTCATAAGAAACAAGTCACTTGTTTCTGATGAAGGACCGAGGGCGGTCTGAAAGACACAAAAAGTGTCGAAACAAAATACCTACTTTTGTAGTGATATTATAACATATCAATGTTATAATTTATTAATAAATATTATTATTATTAATATATATATATATATATATATATATATATATATATATATATATATAATAACATTAAATCGCAATAAGTTACAGGGCGTAAAAATAAAAAGAAGACTTCAGTCAGAAGGATTGAGGAAAAGGACAGTCAAGGGAGAGAATTCAGAAAGACTAAAGATGATAATTGACGTTTTATTGGCATTTCTCAATATGCATGTGGAAAATCCGAGAAAAATATTAGAATAGAAGAGGTACATGCATCTATCTAGTTCAACAGAAAAACGGTGGGATCTAGTTGCCAATCTAGTATCACGAATAATGAAGTCAAGGTACCAAATTTAAAATCTCCCGTCATAACAATTGCCATGAAATTATTTGTAGAAAAGACAGAAGGAAACTACGTCTCGTCGGTGAGAAAGTGACTAAAATCAGGATGTCTGGTCAGTTTCGATTAATTCTTTTTCTAATCATTTCATCCTGAACAAGCCAGAACTGCAACTGGTGCGCAGGGGTTTACATAATAGGTGAGGGATAAGAAAGAAGTGAGGGAGTCTCAGAGAATAGGTAAAAGAAAGATAAGAACACTGGTGAGAAGAGAGCTGCATGAGAGTAGAGTGGAAAGTTATAAGAAAATGATAAAAAATAGTTGTCAGGGAAAGTATGCGTGTCAAAGATATAAGAGATGGCATTTGCATTTAGATTCTTGGAAATTATAGTTTTCAGGGAAGCAAGTATACGCAAGTAAATTCCACTTGCGGGAAGTGCAAGCAAAGAAGCTTTTAGAGTAGAAGTTGTGGTGACATTTTATTTGTTTCTCTAGTCCAGAGCTCGATTAAATTCATGCAGAGGATGCATCAGGGAACTAAGCTCATCGGAGCAGCAGCCGTAAAAATATTTTTAAAAAAGACATCAGTGAGAAAGTGACTGGAGTTGATCTAACGCGTGCGGCTCAATTAAATTGCAGATTTTCAATTGGGTTTTGTCAAGAAACCCGAGATGAATAGCAGGAGCACCCCAACAGATGTGACAGAAGTAATAAATGCAGAGGCGGTTGATATATTTATATATATGCAAGAGGGATTCAGTCGAGAATGAATTTTCTTGTCTTACACAGGGAATAAACCTTCCTTGCAGCAGATTTAGCTATGGATTCAATGCAGTCATTCCACTTCTGTTCGGCTGATACAGTTAGGCCGAGCAGTTGAAGTGTTTTGCTTTCACAGAGACTAGCCTGGTCTATTCTAAGGGTGGAGGTATGTCTTGTCTATGGTGGTTAAAGGATAGCAGCTTCGTTTTGGAAGCATAAAAATTTACGAGCCATTTCTTACCTTAGTCCATCACAGATTGGGGGTCTTTTTCAAGCTCAGCAGCGACATTTGCTTTATCAGCCTCAGCAGATTTCTTATCGAGGCGGGAGTAAATGGTTGTGTCGTCAGCATAGATGCCAACTTCGGACCTTATTACAGTCTTTTCTCAGAATTTTGTCAAATCTCGAAATGTACAGCAGAAGTACCAGATTCAGATATGGCAACCGTATTCAATGAACAGCAAATGGTAGATTTGTAAATGTGTAAGATCGATGCCGACTTGTTTTTTTTATGTTTTTACTATTTTTTGTAAAGTAGTTCAATTCATATCTAAAATAATTAACTAATGGTAGATAATATTTGAGTCAGCTACGCATTTACATTGTTGTGGGGATACGTAGATTCAGTCAGTTCATATTTACAATTGTCAGGGTTTGCGTCTGGAATAAATAAATATTGCTGGTTAATATTCAAGTTTATACGAATTTACTTGAATTTCGGGCGATTAAATTGTACCTGGTACTTTGATAGGGATCATATCAATAAGTAAGAGACACGATTGGTGTATTCTAGTGGCTGTGGAAAGGACACCCAGTTAGATCAGGTGAGACTTTTCTTAAATGTACACTGCTTTCAGCACTTTTATTGTTGTTTACCTTAAAATTGTGATCCACACACACACACACACACACACACACACACACACACACACACACACACACACACACACACATATATATATATATATATATATATATACACAAAAAATCTCAAGCGAGCCAAAACCTACCGCGGTTTCACACTACGGATCGTCAGGGCAAAGTGAAGCAAAGCCCTGACGATCCGTAGTGTGAAACCGCGGTAGGTTTTGGCTCGCTTGAGATTTTTTGTGTATCTTTGCTCTACTTTTGTATATCTTTTGTACTTTGTATCGAGCACTTTTTCTTGTGGTTGGTTCCGTTTGGGGTTTTTTTCTTTACTGCGGAGTATTGAATGTTTTGTTCTTATTCCGTGGATTTCTTTTTTTCTCCCCATTCATCCGACGCCTCAGTGCACCGGATTGTAACGGAATTAGGTTCTGTTTGTTAATGGTTTTTTTAAAGGTTTATCTTAGTATAAATTTACAACCTAAATACTTACAGAGTCTATTTAGTTATTATATATATATATATATATATATATATATATATATATATATATAGTCATCCGCTGTTTCTCTGTATCACAGCTCATCTGTACGGTTAGACTCCGAATGCTTCTAACCCAGGATTGAAACCCGACCGCATTGGCGTCCGTTGGCGTTTCTACCTCTGGGCTATGAGCGTTTGGTAGAAGAAGGCAGCCTTTTTAGCATGTATATTGTCATTATACACGCCCAATAGCCAGAGTGCTCTAATTCATTCCTGAATGAGCGATGCGTGTATGCGAAATTAGCTACTGTTTTTCAAAGTCTACCATTCTTCCAGAGTGCTCAATCAGGGTGTGAGTGCGTCAATATATATATATTTCTCATGTCGTAATCTATGATACTCAATAGTAGGTACATCAATAATTATGATACCGTTCTTTTAGAGAGCTTATCGATATCAATATTTTGCTGTCATTTTAGACGGCACGGATCCACCCGTTTATTAAGGAGACTGACGTAAATCCTTGTTTATTACATTTTTTTTACTTAGCTTCTTGCACTTATCTAGTAATAATATCTAGATTCATTAGTGTTTGTTATTTTAATATATCGATAGACGTGAATTTACAAGTATGCAGTCTTACATTTGAATGAAGATGAAAGTATCTTTCTTCAAGCAGCCATTCCCCACAATATTCTTAATTGAATTAACGGTGAATTCTTCTGTGTGGTGTGAATCATACTCTGTATTTCCAACTGTAAACATTTTGCATTCCGTTCGATATATTTTAAGGCATCCAGTAATCATAGTGGCTGTTGTCTTCCATCCAATTATACAATTGAAGGCTGAATATAATTTCCACATATCTCTTCTTAATGCAAATGCATTAGATTGTGAGAAATAATTTAGTTTGGATTTTCATTCTTGTGGTATTTAAGAGATCTTTTGGGTAAATCGAGTAGAAGCAATTCACGTTAGAATTCCTAAATTCTAGAGAGAATACACGTTTATTCTTTAGTACAAGACAAAATATACTATCATCCCTTGATTTTCTTGTTTTGCCCATTTTCTACTCGGTCCTTACCTAGCATTCTTGCATCAGTCAATTTTGCATCGGCGGAATATTACTTCCCGATGCCTTTTCAATAAATATTTCATGGTAATTGTTCCGATTAGTTTTTCCATATGGTACCTAGACTCTATGAATTTAAGGGCAGTACTAGATCGGCAATATAGTCTCAAAAATTCATATTTGAATTGGATAGGTGTAATTGTAAGTTCTATGATAACGGTTTGTTTGGACCGCTTGTAACACTATCTAACAGATCTATGCTTTAAAGCCAACATTGAACTCCAAAAATTCAAATGCAATATGAATCATTATCTAATGACCTCTTGGCAAATTTTCTATTGTCTTTTCTCCTTAATAAATTTTTTTTTCACATTTCTTTACACTGAATAACCTCTTGTATCTTAGTAGCTCGTCTGTCTTGCATGGGGTAATATGATCTAAAAATTAAATTTGGCTATGTTTAGAAAATGCAATGTAATAAGAGATTGAAGATTGATTTATCCTATCACAAAAACAAAAGTGTTATAAACAAATTCTAAGCCTGTCAAATACATCGATGTATGGGTATGTTCAACAAAGTTTAACCTACGGATACATATATATATATATATATATATATATATACTTCTGGCCATAATTATTTGGCACCTCGGTATTTTAAGAAATTATGTATTTCATACTATTTTTTATCATTTTTTGCCAAGTGAATAATTTTAAATGAAAATGATATGTTTCTTTTGTTAATATTGTACAATAAAATGTGCAACAAATGAATTCATAAATATTTAATAATTACATATATTGCAGTTTCATCAATGAAAGAATGAAAAAAAATTAGAATGATTCGTAGGAGCTCATGTTTCTTTAAAAAAACTGGGGTCACCTAATAATTATGGCCGGTAGTATATATATACATATATATATATATATATATATGTGTGTGTGTGTGTGTGTGTATAAATATATATATATATATATATATATATATATATATATATATATATAGGAAAGAAAAATATATTAATAAAAAGTTTTGAATTTAAAAATGTACTTTTTTGGACAGTATTTGTTTATTTTTATTATTGTATTTTATATTTCAGAATTAATACCAAAGGATTCAGATTTAAATACAACTTCCAACACAGTTTTATGACATCGCATAAACAAAAAGCTCAACAAATATACAACAGAACCTCCACGCAATTAAGAAACCTGGCGCACAACTCTGCTTACATTAAAAAATCCTTTTACATGAACTTATCTAAAAAAATCAGTTATTCTCTCTATCTAATACTTTCCCCTTTCCAATACTTTCAATAAAAAAACACTCAATTTTCTGTACGAAAAAAAGCTGACACAGCACATATTTTTGAAAGACCAAAAACTCAATACACTAATTGCTGAGGACCCCATTCTACAACACATACCTCACCTGAATAAGTACCTAATACAACAGATTCCACGAAGATCTCACCATGTACAACACACCCATAACATCTCTGCTGATAATCACATCGCAAACCTATCTAAATATACTCTCACCCAAGAAGAAACCTCTTTATTAAATAAAGGATTAACATTCTGCCCCTCACAGCCACTAAACCCTCTAAACCTCTGCTACGATATGGAAAAGTACCTTCGTAGATTGAAACTAAAAGAATATTTCTCAGACAACAGATCCACTTCTAATAACAACAGCGATAAACAATCATACTCCAAATTTCCTCTTACGAAAAATAATACCCTATGAACTCCACCAAGCGGACGCAACCAACACTTGGATCAATATGCCAACAAAGCCAGACAACACATGGATAACTTCTTAAAAAATAAAGGACACCAAACAAAAATACACAACCTATCTAAAGTAGAACACCAAACCATCTATACACTTAAGAACAACCGAAACATAATTATCGTACCAGCCGATAAGGGCGGAGCTATAACCATCTTAGACACTAATAACTATATTAAAGAAGCAGAATCACAACTTCAAAATAACAAATTCTATGTACCCTTACCTTTAGATCCGACTATCACTTACAAAACAGAATTATCACTTCTCATTCAGAACCTGAATCACAACATAAAAAGAAAAACAAAATCTCTTATTCCTGAGAACCCCAAAAACAGCAACATTCTATACTATCCCAAAACTACATAAACTCCCCAAAATCATTTCAGAAAAACACCTTAACACCTCTTCATCCAACCCATATCATACTAAACAAGCAAATAATGAAGAAATCTATAAAATTTCAAAAGAACTTAAATCACACCACCTTGCAGACACATAATATCAACCATTGGTACCCTCACACAACTTATATCTGGATACATAGACAATACCCTAAAACCTTTATTACCTGACATACCTAGTTATATTAGAGACTGTCCTGACTTCTTCAACAAATTACAAAACATTAATTTAGTCCTAGGTGATAATATCCTAGTGACGATGGATGTTACGTCTCTGTACACGAACATTCCACATGTTGAAGGAGTATCAGCTTGCCATGAGTTCCTTAGTAAAAGCAAACTACCTAACAACCAAATGACAGATATATGCCAATTAATAAATTTCATTTTAACACACAATAATTTTAAATTCAACAACAAACACTATTTACAGATTAGTGGCACAGCAATGGGCACGAAAATGGCACCTAGTTATGCCAATATCTTTATGCATATTTTAGAAAAAAAGATACTAGACAGTTCACAATACAAACCATCACATTATTATAGATACATTGATGATATGTTCTTAATATGGACTCATGGATTAGAAAAATTAAAAAACTTCTTTACTTTCTGCAACAACTTCCACAATACAATCAAATTTACCATGGAACACTCATACACATCCGTCCCTTTCTTAGACGTCATGGTAAAATTAAATAAACATACACTTTCCACCAGTCTATACAACAAACCCACAAACGAACATAAATTCCTACACTTTAACAGCTGTCATCCCCTCAAATTAAAAAGATCTCTCGTATACAGCTCATTTCTAAGAATCAAACGCATATGCTCAGACCATCCAGATTTTCTAAACAACGTTAACAACCTAACAAAACAGTTTCTAAAATGTAAATATCTAATAAAAATAATAAAGGAAGCACTACATAAAACCATCCACATAGATCGTAGCACACTTCTCACATACAAAAAACAAAATTAATATTCCTACATACTTATCAAAAATTTTAAAAAATGATTACAAGAACCTCCAATCAAACAAAATCATCAAAGACATTTTCAATAAACCACCCATAAATTCAAAGAAACAAACACCCAACCTATCTACTATCCTCACTTCTAACAAACATTTAAATAATACAAACCTATCAGGGAATTTAAAAAGTGGGAAGCCTCGCTGTTTAATTTGTAAACATTTAATAACAGACAAAACATTCTCTGTACCCAACACCAAAATAAAATGACACCCACCAAACCACACTTGTGACAGCAAAAACATCATATACTTTCTCTTCTGCTCAATTTGCCCCAACAGTGGATATATCGGCGAATCCGGTAATAGCTTTAGATTTCGTTTCAATAATCACAAACTAAATATACGACAAAAAAATGTATACTTCCCAATTGCAGCCCATTTTAATCAACCTGATCATACTTTAGAAAATTGCAAATGTTTACTAATAGACTCCAATTTTAGTTCTACATACACAAGCAGAAAGAAAGAAAAATACTGGATTTTAAAATTAAATACACACAAGCTAGGGTTAAATAGGGACATTGGTGTGTTGAATCTTTACAAATATTTCAATAGTTAAAAAATCTTTTTAAGATATTCCAAGAAATTTTTATCTAAAACAAACAGACTTTCTCTACGGACGTGCTGCATGTTGTGAACAAACACACCACGTGATGTAAACAGAAAAAAATGTTCGGACGCTCTCGGGAAATACGTTTCTAATTCAAATTTAAAAATCACTCATTTCTGATGAAGGACCGAGGGCGGTCTGAAATATAAAATACAGTAATAAAAATAAACAAATACTGTCCAAAAAAAGTACATTTTTAAATTCAAAACTTTTTATTAATATTCTTTTCTTTCCTATACATATTAAGACAGT